>CAOLHI010004061.1:0-138314 GCA_948474755.1 Ctenosaura bakeri
GGACAGAAGCACTCCTAGGGCAGCAGGGTGCCACCACGGGCAGGCCCCGTCATTCATACACCTGTATTGCACTTTCACCTTCCATGGAGAGTGGGCCGGAGGGCTGCCTCTAACTGCCTTAGTGCAGAGAGAGGTGTTCCTTCAGATTTGGGGGTTGCTTCTCTCCCCGAGGAATAGCCCATGGAATTCCAGCAGGCCCATACGTGATCCTGGGAGTGGATGGTTTCCTTGCAGCCCACCTCTGAGCCCATCAGCTCCAACGGACACTCTGTTTACTTATTTCTCCCATTGTATGCCGTATCTTTCTGCCCTCCCCAAAAAAGAGGGCTCAGGGTGACCTCTAGGGCTGCTGCCTTCAGGAGATACTGGGCTGGTTTTAAATTAAACTCACACAATTGCTACTTTGCTCGTTACTCAGCCAAGCTGGAATACTTTCTTGCTTGCTTGTCTGTTTTCTCTTCTCTCTCTCCCTCTCCCCCCACCCTCAGGCTTTGTGCCCTACCGTGGCTGCTTCCCCATTCCAGGCAAAGAAGACCGCCCTCCCATTCCAAGGTTTGATCCAGAGAGGTGGACGGAGGCCAGCTCCACTCAGCTTCTGGAGCGCAAGCAACATGCCCCCTGCCACCCAGGCATTCGCCTGGCATGCGGGCCCGGGTGGAGGCAGTTTGCGGCCACGGCCGGCTCCCAGCTGGTCTCGACGCAAGGCAACCGGAAGGCCCTCTGTCACCCAGACGTGGCCCTGGTGTGCGGGCAGGAGGCGGCCCGGGGCCCCTGTGATGCTGGCATGTCCCTCATATGTGGCCAGGGCTGGAGGGGCACCCCTTGCCTCACCGGGACTGAACAGGTGCGTGCCTCGGAGGGGCTGCCAGCCCTGCTGGGTAGGCAACATGCCCAACCTTCACCATCCTCCCTGGTGGGCACGGGGGGGGCTTGAGGGTGATGGGGCTTAAATCCCCAGGGAGAGTTCCTTCTTTCTGAGGCTCAATTACCCAAATGGCCACAGAACCAGCTCTTTCCACAGGCCACCTGGGGGCCAGTATACACTCAGTTGGATCTCCTGAGCAGGATTGGGGACAGCTTCAGCCCTCTGGAAGTGGGGGAGTCTTAACTCCCATCATCCCCAGATAGCAGAGCCAAAGGCCAGAGATGGTAGGGGTTGTAGTCCAATGATGTGCTGGAAGGCCATAATCCCACAGTGCCCATGTTTTGAGGCTCAGTGCAGCTGGATTCTCCCTGGTCCAGAGTTCTTCCTGGTCCAGCATTCTCTCCCCACAAACTCCTCCTTTAACCCCCCTGCCAAGGGGCCTCACTGTGCTAGGTGTGCCTCCCCCCAGGTGATGCTGATCTCCAAGCACACCCTACTTTCAACTAGACTGGAGGAAGGCTGAGTGTTTCCCACCCCCTTTACACAAACGAAGCAAACATCACAGACCTCGTGGAATCTAATTTGTGTGTTTGCTCATTTGGGATTTTAGCCCACAAAGATCGAAGGCACCCCTCTACCACCAGTGACAGAGACTGTGGACGTGAAGCGGTTTGGCCGGACACCCAAGATGGACGTGCCCAACCTCATCCAGAGGAAAGCCATCTCAGGTAGGTGACAGGGCGGGAAAAGTGCAGCAGGGTGGGACCCCAGGCTGCCTCTGCCTCCTTGTCCCAGCAGACAGAGTCTTATCTGTCCTTCCTCTCCAGGGTATACTGGATTCATCCCACGATACACCTGGATTATGGGCATGAATTACCTGGATGGAGTAAAGGAGGCCATGACAGAATTTGATAGAAATCAGGTAACAAGGATGCCCTGGGGCCAGTCCTCGCGGGCCTCCCTCTCTTGCTGAAAGATTGCTCACCTGTGTCCCCCAGTGGCAAGCACTGGGAGAGAGGCAGGATCAGAAGATGTGCCTCTTGAGGTGGAACCCCAGGACGCAGTTAAAGTGGAACCATAGTGTTCTAACTGTGCAGTGTGGCTGGTGGCAGCTCTCTCCTTCCTCCCATTCCAGGAGGACCCAGGCCCTTCCAAGGCGTTTCTTGCTCCTGGAGAGACCTCCTCCCCTCACAGCACAACCCTTCCTGTCCCATTTACCCCAATTCGACCGGTGATCCTCCATCTGCCAACGGCAGAATCCTCTTCCAATGCCAGTAGGCAGGACGCAGCACCAAGAGCCCATCCACCCAAAGGCAGCTTTCCATTCAGGCTACACCTCCCAGCATCCACAGTGGATCAGTCCAACTGCATCCAATGGACACCAGACTGGGGAAGACTGCCCTTGGAGGGACAGCCCAATGTAAATGGGCAGAACCCACCACACACATCTGTGCAGCCAAGGGGGCCAAGCCACAAAGACCACACAACTGTCTGGAAGTTCAAGGCCTGCAAAGTATCAGAGCTGAGAGGAGACTTTCTCCAACAGCTGAGCTTCCAAATGTATTGAGAGGATACAAACAGCATGCATACTAACAGACACAAAGGAGAAAGGGAGACTGAGGCCAGACCATCATCCACAAAGCTCTCCTCAAAGGTTCAGCCCTGACCTGCCACAGAGAAACCAATTCCTGGTGTTTCCTGCATGAGTCACTGCTCTGAAGGAACAGTAACTCAGGTTGACACACACTAAGAAATAAAAAAATGGTCCTCGCAGCTTAACACCCCCCCATACCAGAATAAAAAATTATAGTAACGCCAGCCAAACTGAAGGGTCTTGAAACCACTGTCTATTAAGCTGCCCCTTCCCTTTGAAGCAAAGCCCTGTGACACACAAGGGCCCACAAATTCTGGAAACAGAAAATCACAAAGGTCAAATGGCTCTGAAAGAACCTTTTCACACAGCTTTGCTATGACAAATAGTTCTGTGGAACTCAGAAACTTGCCCCTTCCAATCCTGACCCAGCTGCTCTTCTTAAAGGCACTCTGGCTTCTGTCCTTTGGGACTTAACCTGGCAGCTCCTGGCTGCCTGGTGAAAGAAAGGTAAAATATTTCCACCCTCTCCTCTGCACACGTACACACACACACCCCTTCATTGTCTGTCTGCAGGAAATGCTGAGAAGCCCCCTGTACTGCTTTGGCCAGCGGCTGCCACGTACCTACTGGCCCAACACCAAGATCTACACCAGCAATGGCCTGATACCATTCTACACAGGGTTTGTGCCAAGTAAGTTAAAGAGACACGTAAATACACAAGAGCTTCTGGCTTCCTCCTCTCGGCAGAGGAAACAAGCATGCATCTAAGAAGACTGTCTCTGCCCACCTTCCTCCTCCCCCTCTCCCTCCAGGCTGAACAACTCTTCCAAACGTTGCTGCTGCCCATGGTGAAAGCAGAGCCAAAGAAAAGAGGACAGGCTCAGCTCATCTGCTGCCAGCCACAGCTGCTGCCTCTCCTCCCTCGCAGCCCATGCGCTTGCCAGGCCTGCCAGCTACACTGACTCACTGTTGAGGCAGAGGGAAATTCCACTGCTGGCCCCTCCCCAGCACAAGCGAAATACAGGAGTCTTTTAGGCAAGGCAGCCGGCACCAAACAGGGCAGGTTGTTTCACACAGAAGGGACCTTAGAAACAAGGCAACTGGCCTGGTCTGAAGGCTTCTTCCTGGCACTGCAGTGGGGGGGGCACCCCTGCCAGGCAATTGTTTTTGAGATGGGAAGCCCCCAAGCTGCCACCCTTTCCAACGTGATGTAGGGAGGGGCTGGATTTGGGCAACAAGTGCTTTCAGAACCAAGCCATTTGGCCAGACCCACCCACCAGGGCTACGGGAAGCCAGGGCACCTTCCAGGTTCTTACAAGACCCCTGGAAGATGGGAGTGCCACTCTCCCCTCAGCCAGAGGCCTCTTTGTGTACTCTGCAAAAGGCCAGTCCCACCCATCTTCAGAGGCTGGCATACCTGAAAAACACTGCTTTAACATGATTCCACATGAGTGGAAAACAAAGTGGGTATAGGGTCAACCCCTCCCCCAGCCAGCTCACAATACTTTAATGGCGCCTGCCAAGGCTGTAAAAGTCCCACACAAACGATCGCCCTTACACAAACCTATGTTGTGACTATCACAGGAGTCCTGCGTACAGGTCAGGCTGTTGCACCTGTAACCTACCTAAGGCTCCACGCTTCTCACAGTGGGCTGCACACCACAAGTGCTTCTACTAAAGCCAAATCCTTCTTTTCTAAATGCTGGGCATGGAGGGCAAATCCCTAAAATACCACAAGGTCCTGTGGTTTGCTGCCAATGCTCTCCTTTTCAACAACAGTAGCCCAGTCACCTGCACAGAGAACCTTGCCAAGGAGTTCTGGGCATGCCATTCTGCTTTCTCTGTAGGAGGGACTGTACATTCCCGTTAGTTAGAGCCCATGCGCTGCTTCTGGCAGAAGTCCAGGTGGCACAGCAGCCCCACAGCTGGCTGCCCTGCTCTCTCAGCAGCAAACTCCTTGACCTATGGGGTGCTTCTCCAGCTGCTCCTCTCCCCACACAACACACCTCTCACCACTGCCGTGTTGCTACACGTGAAGCAGAACACGCCTGGGCACAGGGAGCTGCTTACTCACTTTCCTCTGTGCTCCTTCCCCGCAGCCATCAGGCACAACTACGCTCTAACCTTTGGCAACAGCACCCGAAAAGCCTACTATGATGAACTACTGCGGAGACAACATGCGGGGTGAAAACGCTTTTAATGCCTGTACAACATCAGACAGCTGACACACAGAAAAGAAGAAGAATGGAACAAAGAAACAGAGAACATGTCTGAGACAAATAAAGTTCAACAGATAGGCCTCTTAAGCGGCTTCTTCCTCCGCCTCTTCTTCAAACTCTCCCTCCTCCTCGGCGGTCGCATCCTGGTATTGCTGGTACTCCGACACCAGGTCGTTCATGTTGCTCTCGGCCTCTGTGAACTCCATCTCATCCATGCCTTCCCCAGTGTACCAGTGCAAGAAGGCCTTCCGGCGGAACATCGCCGTGAACTGCTCGGAGATGCGCTTGAACAGCTCCTGGATGGCGGTGCTGTTGCCGATGAAGGTGGCAGACATCTTGAGGCCGCGGGGAGGGATGTCACAGACGGCCGTCTTGACGTTGTTGGGGATCCACTCCACAAAGTAGCTGCTGTTCTTGTTCTGCACGTTCAGCATCTGCTCGTCCACCTCCTTCATTGACATGCGCCCCCTGAAGACGGCGGCCACCGTGAGGTAGCGCCCATGGCGGGGGTCGCAGGCCGCCATCATGTTCTTGGCATCAAACATCTGCTGGGTGAGCTCAGGCACTGTCAGGGCCCGGTACTGCTGGCTCCCACGGCTGGTGAGGGGGGCAAAGCCGGGCATGAAGAAGTGCAGGCGGGGGAAGGGGACCATGTTGACCGCCAGTTTGCGCAGGTCAGCATTGAGCTGGCCAGGGAACCGCAAGCAAGTGGTCACCCCGCTCATGGTAGCCGACACCAAATGGTTGAGGTCACCATAGGTAGGGGTGGTCAGCTTGAGGGTCCGGAAGCAGATGTCGTAGAGGGCCTCATTGTCGATGCAGTAGGTCTCGTCTGTGTTCTCCACCAGCTGGTGGACTGAAAGGGTGGCGTTGTACGGCTCTACGACAGTGTCCGACACTTTGGGGGAGGGGACCACGCTGAAAGTGTTCATGATCCTATCGGGGTACTCTTCCCGGATCTTGCTGATCAGGAGGGTACCCATGCCCGAACCTGTGCCGCCCCCAGGGAGTGTGTGAGCTGGAAGCCTTGGAGACAGTCGCAGCTCTCGGCTTCCTTCCTGACAACGTCAAGCACCGAGTCCACCAGCTCGGCCCCCTCTGTGTAGTGGCCCTTGGCCCAGTTGTTGCCTGCTCCGCTCTGACCTGAAAGGGAACGGGGCAGTGGGGAGACACCCATTAGGGGCTTCTGTGCCCAGCGAGAGCCCACCACACACAAACTCCTGACAGAGATAGCCATGGACGTTTCACTGGGCTGCGGGGGACCAGTCCTGCAGTTACACTGGGGCAGCTGTGGCAATTGCTATGGCCCGCCCTGCCTGAGCAATCGCAGGCGCACCAAGATACATATGGGTAGGACGCCTGAGATCCCCATCTGCTGAGGTCATTCAGCTCCCGCCCTCGAGCTGAGTTGCTCATGCAAATCCCGGAGGTGCTGCTGGGGCTGAAATCCAAACACATCTCCTGGCCTAGTCAGCCCGCCCTTGCTTCCAAGGCTGACACACCCTGTGCTTTTGGCACACCTCAGGGAAGAGTAAAAGGCAACCCCTGGCAACGGAAACAGGATCTGGAATGGAGTCTTAAGAGCAATGCAAAGTCTCTAAGAGACCATTTTCCTAACCCAGTTCCCTAAAGACTCTGCCCCCATCTAGCTCAAGACTCCTCACACCCTGCATGCAGGGACCTTTCCCTGTTATGTAAGTGCCAACTAAGCAGCGCTTAGGAGCAAAAAATGGGCAGCTGCTCTATGCAACCCACTGGAGGGCTGGTGATCCATAATGCCCACGTAGTAGACTTCAGCAGTGGCTCAGGGATACCTCCTCCAATTCATCTTTTTTAATGCAGGTTTGTGGGATGATGCTCCAGTTCTCTTATCTGCCCCCCACCTCCATTTTACATCCTTGTTACCCACCAAACACAAAGTTATCTGGCCGGAAGATCTGTCCAAAGGGGCCAGAGCGCACAGAATCCATGGTGCCAGGTTCCAGATCCACCAGCACGGCTCGCGGGACATACTTGCCACCTGTGGAAGAAAACAGGTGTCAGCAGCTACTACCATGGCAGCATCAGGGAGTCCACCATGAAAGGGATGGGCCCCCATGCCACAAGACATGCCCCGCCCCCCCGGTCTGTTGCTCCCACAGGCAAGCGCCAGGTCCAAGCAGTGTGGCAAAGAACCCCTCGGCAGACTTGGGATTCCTAGATGTCAAGATGCCCCAAAAGCAGCAGCAGCAGCATTTGTGAGAAGCATCCTGAATGAAGCTGTGAGCTCCCCTAAAATGCTCAGCTACCGTTTCTGTTCTGGCCAAGACCAAGAACCTTCCAGAAGCCAGCTAAAGCAGCTCTTTATACAGACAGGCTTGCTGCAGTAGCAGCAGCAGCAGCACCACAGCCGCGTTTCCTCCAGATGGAGCCTGTGGTCAGCTCCAGGGCTGCTCCATCTCAGGCCACCTGCCGCTCCCTCAGAGCAGCCACCAGAAGCTCTGCCCACCTGGCACACCTGGGAGGAGCCAGCGAGCCGCCTGCCTGCCAGCACCACACATAGGCCTCGTTCTTTAAGAGAGGGGCAGAGCGTGCCTCCTGCCCCCTCAGGGACCCTCCTCCAGGCTACTCCACCACCTGGGAACACTCGAGAGCAACAGATCTTGGTGGGTGGTGAGCACGTGCTGAGCCCCTCTGCCCTCATGGCCTGCGAGGACAGTCTGGGTAGCTATTCTGCTCGAGGCAGAAGAATTCTGCGCGCGATCAGGAGCACTCCTGACAACTACTTCACCCAGCAGGGGAAAAACAATCCAGCACACCCCCAGGGCAGCATTTCAGTGCCCCCTAGGAACCATCCTCAGCAGCAGGGAAACGTCACTGGAGGCCATCCTGAGGCAACTAGCCTACGAAGACCCCTTCCTTTTTCAAAAAAGGCGCGCGCGCGCGCAGCTCCCAGTAGCACCGATCGCTGCCAGGGCGCGGGGCCCGGCTGGCCTGCGAGGCCCCTCCCGGGAGAGGCGACCGAGAGCCCGCACGGGAGGCGACGCGGGATCGGCCAGAGGGCCCCCCGCACGCTCAGAGGCGCCCTTTCCGCAGCTCGGTTCCCCGCGGCCCGTTCCCGGGGCGGGGCGCCGCTCCCTCCCCCCTCACCGGTGGCCTCGTTGTAATAGACGTTGATGCGCTCGAGCTGGAGGTCGCTGTCGCCGTGGTAGGTGCCGGTGGGGTCGATGCCGTGCTCGTCCGAGATCACCTCCCAGAACTAGAGTTTCGGAAAGATAAAGCGGGGGGGGCAGGGGGAGAAGGAAAGGGCGCGCGTCAGCCACGGAGCAGGACGGGGCCAGGGAGCGAGCCAGCCGGCCGGCCGGCCGCCTTCCCTCCCTCGAGGCCCGGCCCGGCCCGGCCCTCTCCGCCCTCGCTCCCCGCACCTTGGCGCCGATCTGGTTGCCGCACTGGCCGGCCTGCAGGTGTACGATCTCCCTCATGATGCGGGGCGGGCGTCGAAGGCGGTCAGGCGCGGGACGGACGACAGTAAGCAGCAGAAACGGCGACGGCGCGGTCAATAACTGGCTGCGTCAAGGTAACGGACGCGCCTTTTATATACGAGACGCAAGAAAGGGGGCGGGGCCCGGGCAGTGTCGTCGTCGGCGCGCGCGCCCAACCCGCCTGCCCTCCGCCCGGCACGAAACGTCCAAACGGCTCCGAACGCCATTGGCCGGTTTGAATGATTGATGGTGGGATCCGATTGGCCTCTCTCTCGGGCCGACGGCGAGGGAGGAGGGAGGAGCGAGCGCGCGCGCGCGCGGGGCAAAGGTTCTCTTGGTAACGGCCGCAGAGGAAGCGCGCGCGGGCGCGAGGAGCCCCGCCCGGCCCGTCGCCCAGGGAGACGCGATCCCCGACGCCGGCAGCGTAGCGCTCGAGGGCCCGCCGCGCCTTTAGCGTAACCGTCGCAGTGGACGCCGTAACCAAGGCTCCCCTTGGCAACGGGGCCTAGTAGCGCGGGCAGCGACAGCCACGCACCGATTTCTGTCACGCGCGAGATCAGCAAGGCCGGGGACGGCCTGACCCGGAGAGACTGCGCCCCCGGGAGCAGGACTGGGCTCCCCGTGCGGCCCAGGGGGCTCCTGCGCCCCTCCTGCGCTCTGCCCAGCCCGTGGCCCGGCCAGAGGCCTCCCGGGAAGGAGAGGGAAAGAAATCCCACAGTCTGGGAAGCCCTTCGAGATGCCCCCCCTTTCCGGAAACACTGAATTTCAGAACATCACCTTGCGTGAAAGTGACCTCCTTCCCTATTACCCCCCCTCCACTCAGCAATTAAGTCCCAGGACAAAGGGGAAGGAAAAATGGTCAGCGGGTTCCTGTTTAAATTGCCCACTTTGTAATAAATTATAAGCTTACAATAACGCAGTCTGTGATACAAAGAAAACACAAAATATTCACATTTATCCTCCCTCTTCAAGCTGCGCTCTTCTAGCCACTCCACCCAACGTTTGTCTAGAACGCGTAATATCTGTGTTTTCATCCTTAAAATGTAAAGGCAACTTAAAATGCACCTACTTTAACTTTACTCCATAAAACATGAGGCAGTTTTTCCGGAATGGCTACAACAATAATGGCCACGTGGATAATAAGTACCTGTGACCACCTCTCCGTCCTTGAGCTATGCCCAGTCTGACCCTGCCATGCAAGGGTCTGTGTTTTGAAAGCGCGTTAAAACCTCTTTGTTGCCTCCTTCAAAAAGACCCAGCAGGAACAGCTTAGGACCCCTCATGTCTGGCCTCTCCGGTATGGAAGAAAGCAGAGAAACAGGGAGGGCCCGGCTTTGGGGGCTCTGAAGATCAGGGTGGGCTCTAGGAGGGTTGCAAGGAGAGAGCCCCCTCCCCATGTGCAAATTCAAAACAGAGGCAAGAGGTGGTTAGGCCTCAGGGGAGCGCAAGCGACCCAGACTTTGCCCTCCCTCTCCCATGGCAACAGCATTAAGGAGAGCGGTCCCTTAGCCTGAGCCAAGAAATGCCAAGTAGATTATCTGCAAAGAAGCCAGATTCTGAGAAAGGGGGAGGTGAGGGTGGGGGCAGGAAGGTTTGCTGCTCTTGGATTTCATTCACGACGACCCAGGAGAGGCCGTGACTGCCAGTTCCCATGTTGGCTGCACCCTTAGATGCGCACCACAGCGAAGACTATATCGAATATAAAAATGTTTTTCAAACTTTACAAGCTCATGCCTTTTAAAAAAAGGTACATTTCAAGAACACGACAATGTGTATGCCCCTTTAAAACAACAGCAATAATATTTATGTGAAGATGGCTAAGCGCTACAGACAAACATGTTTTTATTTCTTAAAAAAAATGTATACCTTCCACAGGATACACATGTCCACAAAACAGTGTATAAGAAGGGTCACGCAACATCTGGAACTTCCAGTCTGGCTGTGGAGAGCACAAGCCTGAGAGCCAGAGGTACCTGGGCTCAGAAGTTGAGGATACAAGATCTGTTTCTTCAGGGGAGGATGGAAGCACCTCAAAATTTAGCCCATGTGCCTTTTCTTTGCCATGGATCCCTACACAAAACAAGGTTATTGCCCCACAATGTGGCCCTACCTTCCCATCACAAGGACAGGTCAAGAGGGACTGCGCCAAGTATATTCCGCTGTCAAACAGCAGTTGCAGTAAAGCAGTTCTTTCTAATGTTCCACCTAAAGATGTCAGGATCCTCCCCAGGCTTGCAAAGAACCACTTGCCTCAACCTGGAAGAGAACCTGGAACTCTTCTGCTTCTCCTTTCAAGTTCCTGCATTCCTATAAATGATGCACACACTGATGAGATGACTGGCAGGCTACAAAAAGTTTTATGAACATGAAATTTTGTCAAGTGCGTTTACAAAGAAGCTTCCTAATCTTGATCAGCATGACAAAACCTGGTTCCAAGTGTGCTCGGATTCATCCTTAGAGACCCAGACAGGCAATCCTCCCTAGCAGTGGGATTATTGTCAGGAAAAACATTGAAATTCATATCCTCACTAGCCTTCCCCCCAATATACTGCTCCAAACCCAAAATTATGGGGTCCTGGGTCCTGGCTGGGGGCCAAATTCCAGGGGATTAAAAATAGAGCCAAGGCGTCAATCTCCCAAGGAACCAGGGGATTCCAACCTAACAGGTGACTCTTCATAGGAATGCCAGTAATGGAGAATAAACCAAGCACCAGCACCCTGCATGAACCAAGTAGGCACCCTGGGACATCTCCCAGAATCTTCTGGGAGCACAGGGGATCTATGGCCGATGCACGAGGGGGAGCAGTCCTCAAAGATGTAGAAAGCGATCCCTAAAAGCCAGAAAGTTTGCAAACTCATCAGCGTAAAGGTAAAAATAAATTGTGCTTTAATAGGAAGGCCAAGAGGTTGCCCAGGTGGTAGTCTGCTTGCTGGAGCTATTCTCTCCCTGCATGAGGTTTCCGTGGAGAAGTTCTTACAGCAAGTCCATCCACCTAGGTGGCGATTCTCTTATTCTACTTCTTCATAAATATGGTTCTCACGCCTGTAAAGGGAAGGTGCAGGTGGGAAAAGGACCCTTTTGAGATTTGATGATTTTTGGAGTGGGAGAGGGAAGCAGCAGAAGATATTAAGACTGTTCCCCGCCGGCTGAGGCCAAGGAAAACTACATTTTCTTTGAATCCTAATCAGTAAAAATATGCAACCTTGTCTCATCTAATCTAATCTGAGTGGATCCTTGCTTTTACTTTCTGGCAAAGGAGTCCTGGAAGACCCAAAACAGCTGGCTGCTGCTGAGGGAAGCACATGCCACAATAAACAGCAAGTCTCTCTCAGGAGGAGGGCCAGGCACTGCAAATGAACGGAGCTTTTTGCTGCTCTGTTTCCAAGTTTCTGTCCATGCCCTCTTAATTAGGTTAATTTAGCTCCAGTGACACTTCCCGTGGCCTGACTTGTACAGGAATGGCAGTTTTGGAAGGAAGGATGGAAGGCGACAACAGAGGCTCTCTGGATGTTGCTGGACTTCAGTTCCCACAATCCCTTACTGTTGGCTCTGTTGCCTGACACTGATGGGGACTATGACCCTTGGAGGGTCACAGTGGCCCACTCCTGCTGCACAATGCGCTGTGAGCAACACTTAGCTGTAAGTGAGCAAACTGAGCTCTTCTTGATGAGACAAAGACCTGCTAAAACTCCCCTCCCACAGGCTTCTGACTCTCCTCACTGAGTTTCCAAGGATTTTGTGTTGTATCATGAGGACCCACATTCACCCATTTCCAGCAGGAAGTGCTCACTCACCCTTTTGGCGACAGCAACGGTGACATCTTGGTGTCTTGAACGCTTGACATTCTGAGAGAGGAACTGTTAAGGAGTGCAAAACAAGATTTAGGTGGCAGCCTGGCCCACAAAAGAAGACCCCCAATTCACAGGCAGGCACTATCTTCCCTGGGTCCTAAGAGAGCTACTCTCAGCTGCAGGAGGAAGGAGCACAAGCCACTACTGGCCTTGTTGCTTCTGCTGACAGGGGCTACCAAGTCACCACCATCCAAGCAGGCATTGTTAAGATGTCATGTGATAGCCTGCACTCTCACCAACCATTCTTCAAGTCTGCCCCCTGACACATTTTGGGACTGGTTTTTGAAACCACAGGGCCCCATGGCTTCAAACTGACCCTAGACATTTGAAACTGGCAAGCTTCTTCTCCCTTCCCAGCAGATTTTTATTTATTTTTTTTTGCCATCTTTTTTTGACAAAGAGTTCTGGAGAACTGAAAAGCTTGCACACTACTGTGGAATTGCTGCTGTCCTGAATCAAGGGAGCAAAATGCTACAGAGGTGCAAGACTCTAGGGGTGGGAGAGTATTTTGACCCCCAGCCATCCCGGTCCCCACACTTACTGAGACGCAGGCTGGGATCGGTCTGCATTCACGTACTTGTTCTCCAAAGGAGGCCTGAAATCGTGAGAGGAGACAGGAGAAGCTGTGATGGAGCAGAGCAAATGGTGTCTCTTCTCCAGGAATGGCCAGTCACAGGTCTTGGAAAAGTTACTTCCTGGACAACCAGCCCCAGAATCCTCCCCAGCTAGCACAGACAGTATCCATGTTGACTGGGTGTGATCCTGGGAGCTGTAGTTCAAGAATGCAACATTTCATTGTGATGCCTCTCCTAAGTCTGCATTCAGAGGACGACTGCAAGCAGCAAACCCCTCTTACTTCCCCAGCACCTGGAGCCCAGGAATATACTACTGTTGGACACTTAAGTTCTCAGCCACAAAAGCAACACCTTCCTCTGCTTTGATGCCTGGAATGGCATCTTAGGTGGCCCTTCCTTTAAACATGCAGTGGCTAGCAGCCACACTGCCTCAGTGGCCCCTGAAAGCAGCACTGGTGCTCTGTAAAGAGCTTGATTTGGAAAACAGTCCTTTGCCATGCTAGCCAGGAGACAAAAAAGTAACTTTTCCAGGTTCAGAGAGCCATGTCCTTGTACCAAGGACCCTTTCCAACCACCCCATGTACGTGGGGTCGTGCTGGTGACAGAGACTCTGGCAGCTGTAATCCAAATCAGCTGATAAACACAGGCTCTGCACATGCTCAGAGGCAGCTCTCTTTAAAAAAAAATCCCAAGCTGGGCTCACCAGAGTGTCCAAGCCAGCCCCACCCTACTGCAATTATTCCCATCAGAAACACTTCAGCCAGGGCTGTTCAGGGACTTCACTCCCTCTCACAACTCACGTCGAAAAAGCTGGCGCTCGTCCAGGGGCAATATACTCATTCTCTGGGGTAGACCTGGAAAGACAAAAAACGGAGGGCAGGTTTGCTCAGCCTCTCTGCTTTGCCTCTGGGGCCCCTCCTGTATGCTCACACTCATGAGGTGGTGGGCGGGGGGCTCTAGCACACTGCCTGTCCTTTCCCACCTGGTGATCTGTTTTGAACTGGTGGGGGCACGTCTTTAATCTCAGCACCACCCTTTTGGCTCCCAGAAGAGGTCAGGCAGAGGCAACGGATGCCCCAAAGGGAAGGGGATGGACAACGGCCGCCAGGGGTCTCTACAAAGGAGCCATCCCAGAGTGGGAAGTGCCTTCCCATTTCCATCTGGAAGTGCTGGGGGAGGCCTGCTCCCTTGCCAGACAGCCAGAGCTTGGAAGCATTACTTTTTTTGCCTACAACTCCCAGCAACCACTCCTAGGGTGTTCAGGGACCCAGCTTGCCTGCTCTCCCTCCCGCCACACTTGGCTCCCTCCCTGAAAGAAGCTGCCTTGAGTCCCAGAGGGGAAACAGGCAGCATATTAATCAATGAATTAATTAAAGAAGAGGCCTCCCACTTTCGTATTTCTACTGACTTGGGTTCTGGTGGTGTCGTCTTGGTATTCTGGTAACTCCTTTCCCGACTGACTCTGAAAATACAAAGCGAGGGGGGGAGTTAGGGGAATGAAAAACAGTCCCAGAACTGCCCCATAGCTGGGCCTAGGCATCCGCTACTGGAGGGATAATGGGGGAGGGCAGGGAGTGGGGCTGCTTCCACAGTGGGAAAAGGATGCTGGACTAAGGTGGACCTTAGGTGGAGGAGATCCAGTCTCTTGTGTTCTTTAATTTCAGATTCTCAAAAATCTGAGCTTTAAATGGTTATAAAATCCAAGCGACTCTGCTGCAGGCCTGCGTTAGGAAACCTGCCCGGGAGCCTTAGAAACCTTATGGTTTAAGGTCAAAAGAGTGCCAGAAATTCCAAGTGCACTTTCACACGCAAGAGTAGGGCCTGGAAAAAGTTCCTTCTTTGAGTTACAGTTCCCAGAATCCTTCCAGCCAGGTTGGAAATATGGTCCAAACAAGTACCACTCCCAAGCTCTGAGTCAGCAGGTCGCAACAAAGCCACACTCCTCCAGAAGTCTCCCACCATCACCATTACTGTTATTGTTGCTAGTAATAACAATAATAATCTTCTACCGCTGCACCTCAGGCAGTACACAGTACTTTTAAATACATACAATTAAATAAAGACTGAGAAAAGTCCTCTTTTGCGGAACCAGGCACTGATGAGACTGCCACCCTCTCTTACCTCCTTCCCTCCCCCCGGCCAGCTGACTCACTTGGGACCAGGGTTCAGCTCACTGGCACTCAGATATACACCTCGTGCAGCACGCCTGAAATGACACAGAAAGAGAAAGAAAAAAAGAGACGGGCAGAAGGAGAATGTCATTTTTCCAGCAGAACCACAAAGAGTCATGTGGGACCCTTAAGACCAACACCCCTATTTTAGTATGACTCTTGTGCATTATCACCCACTTGTGGGTGTTAATCCCAGAGGGCCAGGTAGACACAGACTGTGGCCAGGGTTGTTGGTGGGATGCTGATCGTGAAATCAAAGGCAGCAAGTCCAAGGAGTGACAATTATACTGTTAATGCAGGTCATTCACAAAATTCTTGGTGATAACATATGGCCAAGTCTGCAGTTTCCAAAAGGAGAACCGTGTGAGTCTGTCACAGCATTAAAAACGAAAGCGAAAAAGAAAAAGAAGTCTAGAAGCACCTTTGAGCCTAACTGGTTTATCTCAGCAAGAAATAAGCAGGGTAAGATCCACTGTCTTAGCACCTCTCTCCTATAGCCCAGCCACCTGAAAGGCCCAGATCATCTGACACCACTCCCTGAAGCCAGGGTCCTAATTTCCCTTTCTTTATCCTGTTATATTCCGATCTCACTCCCACAGCCGTGCAATTGTGCCTAAGCACCTGGGCTGTAACACCGTACTTCATCAGGGTATGTTGTCCTCTAGGTTAAGCTCAGACCTTGCACCACATGCCAGTAGCCTTACATAAGGAGGAAGCGGGAGGAGCTTAACAAGATGAAAAGAAAAGAGAATGGAAGGCCAGGAAGGGGCACAGGCCTTTGACTACTTTGGCAGACGTGCTGGCTGGCCAACCTGCAGGAGGCTGCTGTGGGAGAGGCATTAACTAAACCACAAGCGCTGGCAGAAGCATACGGCCCCCAGAATCAGGGACAAATCAGTCTGTGCTACTGTGATGGACAGCGGGAAGGGAGAGGCCTCAAAGATATCCTTCAGGATGTCCAGGCAATGATAATGAAATCCCAGAAGCCTATGTCAAGTTTTAGGGTTTATAGGTTCCTCTTTGCTTCCTCTTCTTCCTCTGACGTGCTACAGCAGAGCCAAGAAAAATGAAGCACGGTGGCGCAAACTGGACAACTGCTAAATGAGAAGTGGGTGTAATTTTCATCTTTGGGCACAGAATCTGGGGAGCCCAGGTTAAAATGGGGATCCTCTGGAGCAGCAGAGGGGAGAGGAGGAAGGCTTGGTGGTACTCACGGGGAAGCCGGGTGGAGCCGTTCGTATCCGTGCAAAGGCTTCACTGTCATGTATGTATGCTCTGGGCGAGGAGGCCTGCAACCACACATACAAAGAGGTTCCTGTGACTGCGACATACACACCAGCCCTTTACACAGACTTTACCCCCCATGGCCTAAAATCTAGACAGGGCAAATCAGGTGTTAAATTTTAATACTAGGAAGACAAACTCTTTCTTTCTAGTGACCAGGAAGCTACCCTGCCCGGGCCACTTACGGGACAGGAGGGGCTCGCCTCCGGGAAGAAGAGCGGGTAGGCTTCTCATCCTTCTCCTTCTTCCTTTAGAACAAGAGGGAGAAAGAAAGAATGGTTCATGAGCAAGAAGAAAAGCAAGCAAAGGAACTCACTGCTCAGAAGAGCTCTGTTGCCACTGTCTCACCCCCTCCCCACACACACACAGATCCATAAACTCCCTGGACCGCCAACCCAGGGAAAACAGCAGGACATCACCAGAGGGAGTCTCTTATCAGTGTGCCTGCCCCTCTGCCTGCGACACTCACTTCTGCTTCTCCACCAGACGCAGGATGCAGACGGCCACCACCAGCAGAATCGAGGTGGAAAAGAAGCCCAAGAAGGCCAAGGCGGCCACAATGGCCACCAGGGTGCCTCTGGTCAGCATCGTAGGGCAGCTGCACTCAACTGGTGATACTGAAATGCAAAGAGGAAGGAAGGACGGAAAGAGGGACAGGAGAGCCAGCCAGCCTGCATGGAAGCCACACAAAGCTCTCCAGCCCCCCCACTTCTCTCTCACAAAGGGGGCCCTTCTTCGCCTGCAATCACAGAGCGAGAGCATCAGAAGGGACAACCACGGCCATCCCTCCCTGCCACACAGGAGCCCTGGCAGTTGGCCGTCCCACGTCTGTTCAAAAAGCTCCAAAGGAGAGTCCACTTCCTAAAGTAACGTTTACTGTTTACATTGTTTTACATTGATCAAGTTGGTTTTATTGTACACCACCCTGAGTTATTTAGATAGATAGAACCCTTCAATAACTAAAGATAACTGATGACGTTCTAAGGGACTCTATTCTATCTGGGGCTTCCTGAATAACTACAGAGGCCTGGCTGGGGCAGGGGAAACGCCTTACCTCGTACTGAGGCCTGCCGGTGCCCTCTGTTTATGTGTTCAGATTCTTCTGGATACTGTGGACAAGAACCAGAATTTTGTGAGTTCTGTGTCCCTCTCTCTGGCTTGCAGCCACAAGAGAGCTGGGCTCTCTTGTTGCCTACCCTGGCTCTATTTGGGCAGAAAAGTCTGTGTGTCTATCCACACTAAGCACAACATGTAAGAAGACAATCAGCGGAGTCTACAAAGAAATGTTGCAGGATATCTCAGCCAGGTCCTTCCAGCTGGTTCCATCACACTCCAGGGAGGTCTGTTGCCCCCCCCCCAAGCCAAAGGTTGTTCTCCAGGATGCTGCAAGTCCCTCTTTCCATTTCCCACTTCCGTCTTTCCCCACTTCCGCTGACACCTTCCACATTTCATGGCTCAACTGCCATCACCCAAAGACTGTTTCCAGACTTAACAGGTCGCTGGAATTCTGCTTTGGTTGTCCCTGATTTTCCTCCCTGAAGGAGGCAAACAGAGCAGCTTACAGAGGGGGGAAAGATCCAAAGGACACCCAAAGAATTTTAAAGCAGGGGCAGCAACATGTCTGCCCCCAACCTTAATAAATGTTCCTTCTCTAGATCAGAAGACTGACTGAAGCCTTTCTGATCTCTACAGCTCCCACAGATCTGAAAGTAAACAGTTTCCTATGGGGGGCAGAGAGAGGCATTCAAACATTATCTTTGTTGTGATTCACAAACTTCTGTACGAGTACGTACTTTGGGAGGAGAGGCCACTCTCTTATTTGGGGGTGGGGGGGTCCCTGTTTTGTTCCAAAATGAACAGACTGTTGGCCACCCAAGTACATACCTTGGAGAAAGGAAAGGGTGACTGCAAAGACACCCCACCTCTTTTGTCCTGTGTTACAAATCACCCACAGCCACCACCCAAGAGTGAGTCCACTGGCACAGCGCTTTAGGGGAAACAACCAAATTCCTTATGCTCACCTTCCGCACTGCTCTCCGGATGATGTTAACATCGTCTTCCGTGTCCCTCTCATTTGAACTGTCCAGCTGGAGATCAAAGCTGTGAGGCTGAGCTCTAGGTATCTCTGCTCTGTTTATTTTCACTGGAAAGCAAAGGCAGAAGAATCAGCTCCAAATTAAAACAGGTAACAATTGTAATTGCAACAGAAAGCAATTTGATGCCTCACTCCCACCAAAGTTCAACCATCTCACTCTTCCTTCTGGACATTCTTGCTCAAACGGCCTTACAAGTTAGGAGCAGGGACCTGTTTGTAGTAGCACCCTCCCATGCAACTCTCCGACAAGAGAGTGTACTTGGCTGCCTCTCCATTTACTCAGCATGAGTTCTAAACCTTCCTTCCCTTGAGCTTCTCATCAAGGCTTCCTCTACTTCCAGGGCTGGCTGGCTCCATTTCCTTGCTGCAAAGGCAAGATGGATCCAGCCCCAAGGGGTGAAAAAATGCTTCTACATGCAGCACAGAGTTAATGTGTGGAACCTGCTGCCAGGAGGCATGGCAACAGCTGCTCTGTTGGCAGGGTCATAGCCCAGCATGAGGACTTGTCTTTCACACTGGATGTCTCAGGTTCAATCCCTGGCACATCCAATTAGGGCTGGGGAAAACCTGCTCTGAAACTACAGAAAGCTGCTGCCCCGGTCTGTCCATGCTGGACAGGATGGACCAACAGTCCAACGTGGTCTACAGCAGTGTCCTAAGTTCCATGCAGTGGAGGAGGGGGCAGAAGGATCCTCCCCAGTCACATATCAGTGAGGAGGAACCCACCTGGCCACAAGACTCACCTGAACACAAAGCAATGATGCTGAGGAAGAATATGCAAGCCAGGTGCATAATGGGGGTCGTCTGCCCAATCCCTCACGGCCTCCAAGGAGCCAGTCTGGCTACAGGAAAGCTGGCCAGGCCAGCCTCCAGCTGGGCAGAGCCTCACATGGGAGTCTGGGAGGGACTGTGATGTCACAGTGCCCCGGAATGTTTCCCACCAACGGGCAGAACGTGCAGCGGAGACCAGGGAAGGAAGGAAGGAAAGGGAAAGAAAGAAAAAACTAGGAGGGGGTGTCTGCAAGTTAACTTAACAGCAGAGCCTACGAGGTGAAGGGATTGGAGTACTGGAGTAGAACTCTGGGAGAACAGGGTCTGAATCCCCTTAGCTGTGGGAACCCAGTCGGTGGTCTGGGGCAAGTCACACCCTCTCATCCTAAGAGAAAGGCAATGGCAAACCTCCTCCAAATAAATCTGGTCAAGATCAACCTAGGATAAGGTAGCCACACATCAGAGGTAACTTGAGGGTACACAGCAACTTCAAGGGCACTTACAAAATAGTAAGCTCTTTACAAGATGACGGGATCACTTCTGGGATCCAGGCTCCCCCTCTGTTCCTCCATCAGTTTTGCCTCCTTACCTGCACCAGTAGTTTGCAGCGCTTAATCCACAGGCCAGTCTGGCTATCCGAGGGCCGACTGGAGGGCAAGGACGCAATTCAGTGGAACACAAACAGGGGCAGCCTCAGGACCACCAGCCAAGAGCCAGGATGGCCCCCCAGGTGACAGCACTGAATAAAAGCTCCACCGCAGTTCATGCAACAAGATGCAAGACCTTTTATTGTGAATAAAGACAACAAACCCAACAGACGCTTTGTGTGATAAATCCCAAAACTGCACGTCACAAGGAGTGAAGAGGAAGAGCCCCGCACTGTCCCCCATCTGGATCTCTGAGTCCATCCCCACCACCAGATGCCCTCAGAGAGGGGCTGCCTGGCCTCTCTCAGTCCCGGAGGAAGGGGGAGTCTCCAGAGGGGCTGAGCTCATTGTGTGCCACACCGCTGGCACTACTGACACACCACTGCCCTGTGTCCCACAGCGGGAGGGAGGGCCACACTGAAGGACTGCCAAAGGAGCCGCCGGGGGTCGGGAAGAGAGACGCTCAGCTGCCGCTTTTGGGTAGGCGGTAGACGCCTCCGGAGTAGATAAGCTGCTGGTCTCGGACCTTCTTCTGGAGGAAGCCTTGCAACTCCTGGATGTCGATCTCCGTCACCATGGGGCCCGTCATCACAAAGAGCTTGAGCATGCTGTGGATTCGCTCCAGGGAGAGGCTCTCCAGGTTGGTCAGCATAGCTTGGATGTACGTCCAGAAGACCTGCAGCACCCAAAAGGGAGGGAGGGAGATTGGCTTATCAGAAAAACTCTCTCTCCATCTCTCTCTCTGTGCCCTATAAAACAAGAAATGCTGAGGTGCAGGTTCTTCAGGAACGAATGTCCCTTCCAAGCTGGAACAGGTTGACAGCTGCCTGTGGTTCAACCAGGGGTAAGGGAAGGGCAAATGGGGGGGGTCTGCCTCCAGTTTGACTGTATCTCTGCCTGGGAAAGCAGATGTCTTTAAAAGGGGGGGCACACACACAGTGCTAACCAAACAGAACCCCCACTGACTCCCAAAAAACATTCACAGAGGGCAACGAGGGGGGGCACCTGCAGCTCCTCCTCCTTCTGGTCGGCCTGGGAGGCCGTGGCCGAGTCACCCTCCTCGTCGCTGTCGATCAGGACCACCTTCTCGGCCCGGTCCTTCTGCTCCTCCTCGATCACCGTGAAGGTGCCGGGGGGCTCTTCCCGCAGCACCCCCTGCTGCACCCACAGGGTCATCTTGCGCCGAAGGGAGGCTGCCGGCACCTTCAGCACTTCGCTCAGCTCGTCCAGGGTCCAGGCGTCTGGAACGACCCAGGGGTGGGAATGGGGTGGCAGGTGACATTGCAAGCGAGACACAGGAGAAGCGGAGTCAGGGCCGGGGAGGCTGCATGGCCAGGGAAGAGGGCAGGGCAGCCAGAGGAGAGGAAGTGCCACAGCTACGCTCAAGGCCCCCCTGGAACAGAAGTGAGGAGACTCCCCTTCCCCTTCCTCTGCCACCCTGTGCCAGTCTCCTTTTCCCTCAGGCACAAGCGGAGGCTGCTCCTCCTCAACCTCTCCCCTCCCGTCTCCCCCCCCAAGCACACACAGAGAGGGGGGCTGTGCTCCGCTGGGGACTCACCCTTGCTTTGGAAGTGCAAGATGATGGCGGCATGGACGGGCGAGACAGAGAGGGTGAGGGTGCGGTCCGCCAGCTCCACCTCCAGGTTCACCAAGCCCAGGTGGGGCTTCCAGTTCAAGGTCCTCATGGCCTGTAAGGGAGCCCACAGACCAAGCGGGGGACGGGTGAGCGAGGTGCTCAGCATCCTGTGCCTCACACATTGCCAGGAAAGCCCAAGAGGGTAGTTGGCAAGGTTTGCCTCAGAAGGCGTCATGGTACTTGGCTGGCAGACTGAGAATTCCTGCTCCTGTGTGCGGGGGGGGGCATCGTAGTCCATATGCATGCGGCACACCTGTGCTCAAGACCATGTCCCTGCTACCACATTGCACTTTGGAGCTCTCTGCCAGGAAAACAAGATGCCAGGGAAGGAGGGCCAGAAGCTGCAAGGAGCAGCAAAGGAAGGCACGGCTGGTAGGAAACCGAGGAAGCAGCAGCCCCCAAGATGGCCAGGGAGTGGCCTGGGGACAGAAAGGAGGTCTCTCTTGGATCCTCAGAACCAGGGGAGAGAGCAGGGCTGGGACTTGCCTCCTGGGCAACCATCTCAGAACTGCAGCCATTCAGTCTTAATGGAGGCTCCCCAAGTGCCAGACTCCCTTTTGGTGATGCCAGGAAACACAGAGTATGGTGCTATGGAGGGGGGATGGCCATATGGGGAAGCCTGGGGTCAGATTAGGGCCCCGCAGGGCCTGAGGCTCTCCCACCCCACCTCCAAGGGTCGCTCCCTTGACTGCACGCAGCAGGAGCCCCCAGCAAAGCCATACCCACGTGCTCCCCTTTTCTGCAACAGAAGACCCCCACCCCCCGCCCGCTCACCTTGAGCTTCTCATACTTCTTGGAGTAGGCCTCCATGGCCTCCTTGATCTCCTCAGGGAGCTCCAGCTTCTCCTCCTTCAGCGGCGGCCAGAACTCACTGGAGAGGATGGTGGCCGTGAGGTTGAAGGGGGGCCTCTCCTCCTCAGGGAGCTTCTGCTCCTCGTCGCGAATGTTGGTGTTGATGCGGCGAGAGTCCGCCATGTCCTGAAGGAGGAAAGGCCCACGTGGGAAATGATGCCGAGCCAGACAGATGGCAAGCAAGCAAAAGTGCTCTTGCTTTCTGGTGCCTGCCAGACAACAGGCTCACCTCCCCAGGCCCCATTTTCAGCAAAAAACGCCTAGTGAGAAAACTGGGATGGGAAGGAAACCTCCTTCATCACAGCAGGGCTGAAACCTCTCCCAGCTTAATTCCAAGGGAGATGGGGAGGGGCTGCATTTGGGGCCTGTGGGGGCCAGATGAGGCCCTCCCCTGACTTGCAGAGAGTTTCCCTCCATTCCCCTAGTCTTCCACCACCACCCCCCAGAGGCCAAAGAGCAAGAACCTACTTTTAACATAACCTCGCAGTAATGCATCTGGGCCTCCCCAAAACGCAGCTTCAGCAGTTCTACATTTCGGATTTCTCTGCAGCAGAGAGAAGAAAAGGGTCTCATGTGAGCACAGAAGGAGCAGCAGCCCAGGCCAGAGCACATTTAGAGGAGAAGACAGACAGCGGTAAAAGGAGACAGCAAAGCCTCTCCTGAAACTGCCACCTGCTGCCACCAACAAATCCCCACAAGGGCTGGGCAGCTCCTGGGAGCTTTTCCAGTTCATTCCAAGTGTGTTCCAAGAGACCTTTTGGAATGCCTGGTCCTTAAAAAGACCATTTGTGCAGCCACTTCCAGGGCCAAAGGGTTGGCCGGGGGAAGACCCACACCAGAGGCAGCCCCGTGGGCAACAATCCTCCTCCAGGTGTCTGCTGGGAGCAGGCTGCTCCTCCTCACCTCTCCGTGCTGTAGGAGAACTGGTGCAGCAGCCGGTCGGCTAGGAGGTTGCGGTACTCGTTGATGAAGAGGTCTTTGCTGCCATAGATGCTGACCAGGAGGCTGATGATGTCTGAGGAGCGGCGCTTGGAACTTGACTTGCCTGGCAAAACATGGAGGCGATGGGAAGAAAAGGGGACAGGAAGGAGCCAGCCAGCAAGGGAGAGAGGGGGACACCTTTTGGGGCGTCTCAAAGGCACTGAAACTGTCCCCTCATGTGCTTTAAGTATAAACGGGGACGACACATGTGTTGGGCCAATGCAGGCTTAAAAAAAAATTATTCTGCACCGACAAGCCCAAATTCTTTGCCAAGGCATTTAAACCTCCAAAATCCACCTCACTTCTGAAGATGTTCTAACAGTGCTGGATGCCACTTGCTTTACTCTGCCAGCCTGAGAACAAAGGACTCTGGGCACCCATGGGATCTGCTGCCCAGAGTGCCAAAGCGGCGGCCATGCTTGTCTCTGCAGCCCAAAGCAGGAGAGGCTCACCTGGGTCGGCATCAACAGGATCAGGCACCCAGTCCTCCGGGTCAGAGATGTCGTCGTCACTCTCCTGTCCGTTCTCCAGAGTCACCGGATCAGCCTTGGAGAGCTCATTGGCCAAATCACCGGACCCCTCGGCATCTCCAGTTAGACCGGCCACAATTTGCCGCACGGTATCATCCCTGGTTCTGTGAGGAGGAGGAGGTGGTGACGGTGACAACAGAGGCAACGGCTTGTAGCCCAAAGTCAACACTGTGGGGAACCTAAACTGGGGTTGCTCACAGACTTATGCTGCTCCGCTAAAAAGGAGAGCAACACTGAACTGATCATTCAAGGATGGAGAGGAGCTGGCAGAAGGCTCAGCATTCACAGTCACTGCAATGGGGCAAAGAGCCCACCATGACCCGCTCACCGCAAGTACTTTCTGATGGGCTCACAGGCAACCTCCAGGATCACCATGGAAGGGTCCAGTTCCCTCAGGGCTTTGATGGCAGAGATGTAGAGGGTAATGATGTCAGAGGTGTTCACCCCTAAGGCAAGAACAGAAAAAGAAGCTCTAGTCCTCTGCCCAAAAACTGCCCAAGGGATAGAAACAGAAGCCAAGGTAGCAGAAGAGAGACCAGTTCCCACCCTGCATTAAGACAGCTGTGGCAAGAGTGAGCCCCATAAGCTAACTCTGCAGAAAGGTCTTTCTCCTTCTCGGTCCTGAGTTGACTGCCAAGCAGTTCCACCAGGCGATTCCCACTTGTGAGTTCTGTCAGAAGGAGGAGAAAAATCTCTCCCTGACACTTGGCCCATGGCATCCAGGCTGCAGCTGCAGCAGGTAAGGGATAAGCAGAATCTAAAATACCCACCAGGATGGAGAAGCCGCATTTCTAAGGCACTTTTCAGAGAGTTCAGGAGCTGCTGCCGCTGGTTGGTCCTCTCCAGGCAGTACTTCAGGTCTTCCACTGCTGGCTTCGACTCTGGGAAATCTGCAGGCCCCAAAAGGAGGGGAAGGCATGAGCCAGACAGACACAGGGGCACGCACCCTTCCTTATGGGCAGCTGCATCCTGCAGCACCAGGCCAACAGAAAGTAGTGAGCCCTCAGAGGAAAGGGAAACACACACATCTACACAACAAAGCTCTTCACACTCTCAGGGCCTCCCTCCAAGGATCTCAACAGCAACCGTGGAAGTATTTTTCTTTAAAACCGTTTACCCTGACGTTTGACACTAAAGTGTATCATTGCCACTTTTTAAACCACGGGGTTCACAAATCAAAACGCCAAAGCTCCTATCTAATGAAAGTGTATCCTAGAGCCCATGACCAGGGCAGCTGGCCAGGCAAGAAGCAGCGAGGACAGGCCAGAACAAGCCAAATCCTGCTAAACGCTGGAGGAAGC
Source organism: Ctenosaura bakeri (assembly GCA_948474755.1). Classification (NCBI taxonomy): domain Eukaryota; kingdom Metazoa; phylum Chordata; class Lepidosauria; order Squamata; family Iguanidae; genus Ctenosaura; species Ctenosaura bakeri. Next base: position 24,835 of record CAOLHI010004061.1, read on the forward strand.
CAACTCAACTTCTGGGCATTTGGTGACTGCCCAGCACCTACTTTTGGGCAAGTGAGCCCAAAGGGGAGACCAGGAGGCTGCCTGGAAGCATAACCTGAGAGAGAGAAAGGTAGTGGTCTCACTCTCTAATTTCTTTTTAAAAGAAACCTAAAAACAGAGTGATAAGGATTGGAACCTTCCAGACTGTTGAGGTGCCACTTGGGAGGGGGATGGATTACTGGGGGGTTGTACCCCAAAGCAAGGAAAGGAAAGGAGAGCATGGAGCCATGTCCTCCTAGCATCTTGGTCTCACCTCGGATGATGCTGAAGAGCTCCTCAATGCGCATGCTGGCATACTGGCGGTAGAAGAACATCTGAACGTGGCAGCGCCACCGTTTGAGGGTGCTGCTGGCTTCAGGGCTGGAAGGGGCACCACTGCCGCCCTGCAGGAACACCCGGCTGAGCCAGCCAATCACTTTCTCAATCCACTGCACAAGGAAGACAAAGGAGAGGGGAGCATTGGCATGGAGGCCAAGTTGGGGGGGGCAACTGCCAGGCAGGTATTTGGTAAATCCAGACAGGAGAACACCCTGGCGGTGGCACAGGTCCAGATAGAAACAAGGGATAGCGACACACAGACACCCAACCCTGCGCTCACCTCATGGAACTCGCTCAGGAAGGAGCGTTCGTACTCCCCCCGGCACCTCCGCTCCATCCGCTCCTCGATCATCTGGTGCAGGATGCTGGTGACGGCGTCTGCACTGACTCGCTCCAGCAGGTTTAGCCTCTGGCTGAAGGGACAAGGGGGATGGTTGACTCAGCCATCACAAGGGGATGCCCCCAACCCACTCCACAAGCAAGACATGCACCCCAAAACCCCAGCACCTTCATGCAAGCAAACATTTTAGCTCAATGTTGGGAGTAATGCAGCCCTCCCAGATATCACTTTACTGTAACTCCCAGTAACCCCTGGGGAGGGCATCTATTCAGTGGGATGAGGGATAATGGGAGCTGGAGCCCAACAATGCTTGGAAAGTCCTATGACTGCCATCACTGCTTTATCTGGTTAGGAAAGGATGGCATTCTAACTCTTTCCCTTTCTTTGGTTTAAACACTAGACCAAATCTGGTCTCCCTTTCCAAAATGTGCAGTTGATATAACTGTTCAAGGTCTCTGGCCTTCCCCCGCCACTCCCCTCAGAACATCACACCGAGGAGCTACAGATGTGCTTCTGTAGCTGCATATGTATTAAAGTTACAACAGCCTCCCAGTTTAATGCTGCTGCTTTGCTGTGATGAGATCCACAGCTCCATTTCTAAGACACGTACCTTCTTGTTACCACTGAAAACCCAAAGGAAGGGGAAACACGTTTGGCACAGAAGTCTTCCAGCAAAGAGAACTGGATGTGCCCAACTGGCACACAAAGGCTGGGCGCCGTGGCTAATATTCCACCTGCTCGCTCGGTGTTCTCTTCCCTGCATGTCTGGACAGCCTAGCAGGTGGCTTTGGACCCTTTATTGCATATCTCCCCACCCCACTGGATACACTTCAGATCTGCTAGAAAACAGCTTCCCTCCTGCGTTCTAGTCTACCAATTCTGTTTTGAGCCATCGAGTCTGCAGTGGAGACCAAATCTGACCCCTTGAGAGCACACCCACCCTCCCAGGCCCCAGCCTCCATTTCCTTTAATTTCTAAGTCCCCTTCAACTCCACAGACAGCAGCTCCAGAAGCACAGCACACAATGGTGCCGGCACCCAGCTATATGTACAGACAGAACCTCTCCTGGCATTTGTTTCTCTCCACTGACAGACCAGCCAAGGTGGTACCCACAGAACATCGTTGAGCTGCTGAAACTGCTCCACGGCCGTCCGGCACCAGCAGCACTCCTTCTCACAGCCGCACCCCGCGCACTGCCGGCCCCCTCCCTGGGGCTCTCCCATCTCCTCCGTCTCGCTTTCCTGCTCGTTCTCACTCATGCTGCTCTCCCCCTCGGCTGCCCCTCCGGGCTCCTGGCTCCTCCTCCGCCGCTGCTGCCGCATGTAGATCTTGAAGCTGCGAGCGTAGAACTGCCGGATCATCTCCTGGAAGCCCCGCGTGGTGGTGAAGAACAGGATGGCCCGGAACATGGTGTGCACCCTCCCCCGCAGGGCCTGGGAGCCCGTCCCGAGGAGCAGGCCCTCCCTCGTCCAGGCCTCCATCAGGCCCAGGCTGCGCAGGTACGGGTCCAGGCGGCGCTGGAGGAGGGAGAAGGCGTCCAGCAGCAGGAGGGAGCACTCCGGCTCTTCGGCCGTGTTCTCGTACTGGGCGACGCCGTTCCAGAACTCCGGGGCGACGCGGGCCTGCAGGTCCATCTGCAGAACCTCCAGGAACCACTCCTCCAGCACCGAGTGCAGGTCGTGGCTCCTCAGCACTTCCACGGCAGCCCGCAGGTCGTCCTCCTCCGGGGCCTCGGCCAAGTCCGACGGAGGCACCGCCTGGAAAGCGACAACATCACGTGTCCTGTCAGAGCCCGGCTTGAAAGTTCGGGGCTGGTGGGAAGCGGCTGGAGGAAGGGCAGCTCTCCAGGTGGGAAACTGTCTGGGTACTGACCCCCGGCCTCCCACAGCTGCCGGCCCTACACCGTGTGGAATGGTAGAGCTGGGAGGGGTCCTGGGACCCCAAGAGACCGGCCTGCAGACTCTGCTTAAGAACCACCACTGAGGGTGGTGAAGGGCCATCTGGAGAGGTCCAGAGAGCTTCCTCTCCGGGGCTGCTGGGACACACGACCCTCCTGGGCCCCTCCTGCAGCCAAGCCCAAGCGGCCCGGCCTGGGCCTGCGGAGAGGCCGTGAAGGCTTCGCAGGCGGCCCGGCACCCTCGCCCACAGCCAAGGGCCGCTTCCGAGGCCTCTGCTCTCGACCTTTCCCAGCTGCGCGGTGGGGAGCGGCCGGACTTTCTGCCCCCCAATTACGTGCCTCTCCTTCCGCCCCCCCCGCAGGCGCCCCGCGCCCCGACACGCGCCCCCGCCCCCTGGAGCCGCCGGGCCCTCAGCCTGCCTTTTCGGGGGTCCCCTCGGGCCCCCCCGCCCCGCCCGGCCCCCCCGTCGCCCCCTCCGGACGCACCAGGCCCAGGGCGGCGGGCGGCACCAGCCCCGCGCTGAGCGTCTGCCAGGCGGCCGAGAGGGCCATGGCGGCGGCGGCGGCGGCGGCGGGCGGCTTTCCCGCTCCCTCGAGGCCGAGCCCGGCGCGCCGAGACGGAGGCGAACGTTGAGGGGGAAGGAGCGGCGGGAGGAGGAGGAGGAGGAGGAGCCCCGCACGGAGGGAGGGCCGGAGGGAGGTGCCGGCGCCGGCGAGGCAGAAGGAAAGGCCGGGGGGCAGCGCGGCGGCGGCGGCGGCGATGACCCAGCAAGGGGCGGCCCTGCAGAGCTACAACAACGAGCTGGTGAAATGTGAGGGGCGCCGGGCCGGGGCCCTCAGGCTGCGCCCGGAGGAGCAGGCCGCGCGTTGCCAGGGCGACGGGGCGGCCTGCCTGGGCGGGAGGGGCCTCTCGGGGGGAGCGCCGCCTTCGGGCCCTAAACGGACCGAGGGGGGCGGCAGGGAGGGCGGTGGCCGGCCGGGCGGCGGAAAACAACCTGTGGGGCGGCGGCGGAGCGGGGCGATTCTGTTGATGCCTCCGGGGGCCCGTGGAATCCTGGGATTTGTAGTTTGGGCGGGAGCTAGTGTTCACTCTGGCAGCCCGGGGGGGGGATGGTGGGAGATGCAGCCCAGGGGGGCGAGGAGGGGGCAGTGCGCGGAGCTCCCCGGGGCTGGGTTGAGAGGCCTCATCGGTTTAAGAGGATCAGGCTACTGAAAGGATTCCGCCCCATCATTTCTGTGCAGAACTCAAGTTGAAACCAGCGTTTGTGCCCTTGTGTTGACTGGGCTCGTTTTTGTTCCATTTTTTCGCTCCCCTTTTTCTTCTTCTTCTTCTTCTTTTCTGGTTGCATCTTTTTAAACAAAGTTTACTATTATTTTCATTTACTTAATGAAAACTTTGCTCATTCGTTGTTGCTACTGTCCTAAATAAGAAAAAAGATTTCTTTGTAGAAGTCCAGTTTTTAAAAAAGGCCCCTCCTGGTTCCTAAGATGTCCTGGGGGGGCCCTAAAAACTTGGCAGAACACCCCCATGCTCCCTAGAAGGGGGGTGGGGTGTGCATATACTTTCGAGTCTCCTGTCACCTTATGGTGAATGCAGGAGTTTCCTAGAGTTTTCCTAGCCAAGGAATACTAAGAGGTGCTCCAAAAGAGAGTCTCCATGGTGGTCTTCCATCCAAGTACTCACCGGGGCTGGCCCTGCTCAGCTTCCAGTGGCCAGGGGCCCGTCCTTTATCCTCCCCTGAAGGGGCCAACGCAGCCCCTGAGAGTTGCCCGCTCCCGGTTTAGAGAGAGGCGTGCAGGGGATGCTCTGAGGCGGCTGAAGACCCGCAGCGCTGGAAGTCCCGTGGGGCTGGCCGCGCGCTTTCCGGAGCGGAGGGGGCTTCCAGCTGACTCGGCCCCTTTGCTTCCTTAAGGCATCGAAGACCTCTGCCTCAAGAGAGAGGAGCTGAGCAAGCAGATCCAGCAGGAGGAGGAGGAGAAGACGAAGCTGCAGAACGACATCCGCGTCCTGACCGAGAGGTTGGCCCGCATCAACGAGAACCTGGCCCGCAAGATGGCCTCCCGGAATGAGTTTGATAAAACCATCGCCGAGACAGAGGCTGCCTACACGAAGGTGCTGGTTGCGGCAGCGCTTCCTGCCTGCTTTGCCCTCTTCTTTCCTTTCCCTCGCCAATTGTGCTTTCAAGAAATGGGATTTGGTTCAACCGCAAGCAAAATCTTTCAGGGAACCTCCGGGTTAAGTTGCTGCTCCTAGTTCTTGTTTATTGAAGCCCAGTTGAGAAGGAGGTTGTTGGACTGCATCTCCCAACATCTCTCAGCACTTGCTACGCAGGCTCAGGATGATGGGAACTGCAGCCCAGCCACCTCTGGAGGGCCTCTCCAGAAATAAGAGAGCACACGAGGGGATCCAAAACAGAGATGGGCAACGAGGGGCCACACACGGTCCTCAATACCAGTTTTACAAGACCCACCCCCACCCCGGCTGAACCAAAATGCCATCAGTAAAAAAGAAAATTAAAAAATGCTTCCTTTATATGGTTTTTTTTTTGCAGTATTGTAGCTGAAACTCATCAGCAAGCTTGGAAAATCCTCTCCAAGGAAGCATTTTCCAACTGTACCTGTGGAGCGGGTGGAGAAATCAATCTTTCCTGATCAAAGGCACATTGGAGAGTCCATTCCTCCCCCCCCCACACACACACACTACGAGAAGTAGATCTTTTTCCCTGTCCTAGGTGGTGGGTTTTGCTTTCCCGCTGGGAAGGATTCCGTGTTTCTGGCGAAGCCTGCCTGCGCCGGCAGAGGGCGTTTTCCTGGGCCAGCCAGGCAACGTCTGTCACAGGCAACTGTATAGACAGGGAAGTGTATTCACATTTAGAACTAATAAACAAGGAGGGGTTCCTAGCGGAAGAGGCCTCCCTATATGTTGTGCACAAAGAGCGGTAACAGGATCTGCTAGGACACCTTTCCTCTTTTCAGAGAAGGGGAAAAAGACAGTTTGGGCCTGGGAAATATATGAAAGATGGGGCAAGAAAGGGCTAAACACTGGCTCAATTGACTCACTAAACAGGCACTTTAGAACAATGCACCCAGGAAAGAAAGAAGCACAAAGCTGGGTTCACGTTGAAACTGTTGTGTTCGCAATTGTAGAAGTATCCAAACTGAACAAAAATAAAATGTGATCCTTTTGCTGCTTCCCAGATCTTGGAAAGTTCTCAGACGCTGCTCAATGTCCTGAGGAAGGAGGCCGGGAACCTCAGCAGAGCCACAGAATCAAAAAACCCTGCAGCTAAAGACGGCTGAATGTTTTGGCTTTAGATCTCCCACTGTTGGCCTTCTGACTCCAGGGTCTTCCAGGGGCCGTGTTTTATAGGTAAAACATTCTTTAATAAACAGTATTTTGTTTTCTTAAAGCTTCCTTGTTTTCTTGAACAAGAAACACTGAGATACGGAGGTAAATTTTTTAGCAATAATTTCCTCTACTAGGAAAGATTTTGGTTATTGTAGTTGTGTCCTCAGAGGGCAGCTCAAAAGGTCAGGGGGACTGTTGAGTTGGTGGCTGCAGCAGAGCTAGCATGTTTCTTTGGGCAGCGATGTTAAAACTTGGCCGTAAACTCAGCTGGGCAAGTTTTGTGTCTGTACCTGTCAATGTGGAATAATGCTACTTACGCATGGGGAGAGAAAGGGAGAGTGGGCTTGCGGCTGAGCAGGAGCGGGCTGTCACTGGCATGTGCTTTAACACACTTCCCTTTGCAGTAGAGAAACATCTGCCAAATACATACCAGCTCCCCAACCTGCTGGAAAAAAAGGTTCATGTGAAGATAGTGACAGAGTTTGGAAGCAGGGTGGATTCTTCAATGACCATGCCCGAAAGAATCTCCGTGCCAGCAGGATCCATAAAATACCCATTGGCCAGGCATTCGTGGGGCGCCTGTTCTGCCCACCAGGATTTCATCTGTGGCTCTTCTGTGCTGCTCAAGCCTCATTCAGCTGCCCCCCGGCCTGCCGCATCCTGCTTACATAAGCAGACATAAGTGCACTTTCCCAGTTCTAAGCTAGTGTAGGATTTGGGCTTTTGAAATAGCAACGCTTGACGCAGGGCACACAAATAGCTCGGCTTATCACTGGCATTAGCCAAGCCAGCTATTTCAGAGGGAGCTGACAGCAAGGGCTAAATGCCTCTGCTGGCTGTAGTTCGCTCCTAGGCTCTTGCAGAAATCTGGTGCAAGCTAGCTGTCACCCTGCTGGCCAGCTGGTTGCTCTTCTCACGTGGGAAATGGGGGCAAACGGCTTGGCAGCAGTGCACACATGGAAGCGATCTTGGGGTTGTAGCCGAGCATTTGCTGAACCAAGAGCACAATGCAGCTGTCTCAATGTTTCAAGCAATGCATGAAAACACGCATTGCGCCGAGATCATGGAAAGCAATGCTTCCACTTTGTTCTGCCCTACAGTAGAAGGGAATCTAACCAGATCCCAATTCTATGATTCTGTGGGGCAGCAGTATTCTGCTACATTCCCTTGAAGCTTATGGCCAACTCAGCTTGGAAGCAGGACATTTTCTTTCTGAATAATGCATGTATCCTGAGGGCCATTACTGCCTGTGCAGCTTCTCTGCATTCTTTTCTGCCTACTGTTATCTCTAGTCAAACAAGTTGCAAAACTATTACAAAACAAAAAACGCTTGGATTTCAATGGATCTGCAAAAGAAGCTCTGGACTTGTCTCCAGCCTTGTGCCACGCAAAGCATAACTTTGAGCACTCTTGCAAGAGCCAGGGGGGCGTGCAAAGAGAGCGCTAAATCCCTAGAAGGGTGGAATTTTTAAAAAGTGCACATAAAGAAATGGCATTTAACAAGACAATACATTCCTAAGGGAGATCAGAAAAGAGCTGAGAAGAGGTGTAAGAAGAGGTCCATGTTACAGTTGGAGAGCCACACAGAAAACCTCAACAGGAGGAACTGGAGGTCAGGAAAAGCTGCACCTCTGGTGGTGAAGCAAGTGAGGCTCCTTTGGTCCCAAGTGAGGCTTGGCTTTGGCTTAACCAGCGTAAGCAATCGGCAGAAGAGCACGCGATCCCTGCTGTTGTGGGGTTTAACACAGGAGCCGTTCTCTGGGGACCACTCGGTCCAACCCATCCATCTTGTTGGACTGAGGCAAGTGCTCTGCAGCACCCTGGGCCGGGTGCCTCCCCACCACCCACATTCCTCCCCAACTTTCAGTCCACCACCTGTCATCACTCTCTGCTCCTCTTCCTTTCCTCCTATGACCTGGACCAGCAACAGCTTCCTTGCTCCATTTTTTTTTTACCCTCACTGATGTTTTATTTTGGAATATCTAAATATATGAGACTCAAACATCAAGAAGAAGAACACATAGACGGTTGTGAAGAAATCAATTGTGTAGTTTAATGAGCTTTGGAAGCACAAAGTGATACCATTCAAGGGGGAAGTGGAAGGGGGAACAAGACGCACACAGTAGTTTGGCCCCTCCAGCCAGACCCGGTAGCAACAGTGGTCAGCTGAGTGTGTGTAGTCCGCTCCCTGCACCTCCCCCTGTTAACACATTGTTATCAAGTGCAAAACAGAGGACATTTTACAACCCACCACAGAAGAATTAGCTCACTTTGATTTGACTTACTAAACAAAGAAAATACGTATCACACACACTTCAGTAGTTTTCAGAGTAGAAATCTTGGTCCTTTGGGAGTAGGCTGAGGCTGGTCGCTGCCAGACGCAACATTAATATCAACCGTATTTCTGTCCTGACGCCATATTTGTTTCTTGCATAGAGTGCTGCTATTTGGAAGCTAAGGCTACAGTACTTAATCCTGCTTCCACAACCTGAATAGAACAAACAACTTTGCTGGCTGCCAGTAGACCACTTATTGCAAGAGCAAAGCAAAAGTCGCTTAATCCTCTTTCAGGCAGCCAGCTCAGCTGTTCTGGAGAAGATGGGAGCAAGAGGCTGTTATTGCAACGTCGGGAGAAACAGCCGGAGACCCACGGGATTCCCCACCAGGAACTGGGCTGGCTCAACAGCTGGCAGGGCAATCATGGCTCTAGGAGCCACAGCTTAGGAAAAAGACAACAAACCTGGCAGTGGTTGTGCTCCCTAAAGAAGAGGTTGGCCACAGGGTGTCCTCTTCCTCGGGAGCCACACTGTGACCTGCTGAGGTTAAGGAGCACTGGCCAGCCAGAGGCCCAGCGGCACACAGCCCGTGACCAAAACCCTGCAACAGCGTATGGATCTGGCCAGGGGTGCGTGTGCACGTATGCAGTACAATGCCCCGCTTCTCAGGTAACTGGCTCTCCAGTAAGTACTTCAAGCTGCCATAAGGCACAGACAAGTCATAGCTGCAGGCCACACTACCTTCATGACAGCTGACACCAGCACCTGAATCAAGAAGAGCCACGCAGGCTGTGCCCACGTTTGCTTCCTTTGGAGGACCAGAGAGCTGCTCTTGCCCTTTCCATTTGCCCACCGCCACAGGGAATGTCACAGTTTGTGCAACAGAAGAGCCCAAGCACAGCTCCTGGCAGGTCTTTTGGAGCACCAGCTCCCCAAGGTGAACTCCAAGACAGGGTTTTCCATGAGGTCACAGCTGTCAAATCACAGTTTGTTTGCTTGGACTCGGCACCCAGTCAACCGCCAAGCCTGTTCAAACATGCCTGGCTGATGGGAGCTAAGCGAGCCCAAAGTGGCAGCAGGGGAGCAAGCTTTTGGCAGCCCGTTCAGAACTGCATCTCCACATGAGCCCCTCTCCATCCAAGGGGATCTGGTTTACCAAAGGTGGTCTGGAGAAAGAGCTATTAAGGCCACAGGCAGAAAAAAAATGGGCTGCCTTGAAGAAAAGGATGCCCAGGAAAACCTGAAACCCCTTAACTGACAAGGAAAAAGGCCCCCCCTCCGTCTCCCTATGTGTTTCTGCAGACACCCGGAGGCAAAGGCCAGAACACCGCAGGGGTCTCCGCTCAGCACCACCTCACGGTGCAAGGTCAGAAGTAGAGGGCAGGTTCACTACTGAAGTCAGAGAGGCTGCTCTGGTCTGCTGGGGTGAGCTGTGGAGAAACAAGACAAGAGGGATGGGACCACCCACACGGCTCTTCCAGTGACAAACCTGAGAACGGCCACAGTCTTCCTCCTGACTGCAGGAAAGCCTAGAATCCTAAGTCTTCCCCTGATATTTGCTGCCTTAAAGAAGCAATCTGGGAATCATCACCTTGCTGCCCAGTGTGGTTTATGCCTCCTGCCCCCCTCCCACAAGCCCCAGGTCAGACAAAAGGAGGGTAGGCAGAGCAATGCCTCCCCCATGTCTTACCATGACTTGGTTGCCGTCGGTGTCCTGCGGAAAGGCTCCTGTGCTTGGAGGTGTCCCCTCATACTGCTTCTCCTGCCACTTGCCAAATTCGAGGGAGTGCTTTGGAGTGTAATTGGATAAACCTATTAAGAAAGCATGAACATCTGGAATTTGAACAAGAATGACAGGAATCAGTAAGCAGAAGCAGTGAAAAATGCAGCCAGGCCAGGAGAGGGGAGACTTAGCGGAGAGGACGGCTGTTCCTCTTGGGGCCTAACGCCCCCTGTGCTTCACCTCATCATCCCTACAGCTAGCTGGAAGCCCAATAAGGAAAATACCCCATAGCAGAGGATCTGGAACTTTAATCCAGATGTCACAGTACAGCTGCAGCTATGAGGAGACACCACAAGGCATCGGGGAGGGTCACATCCTGACTCCCTGCCAGCGTATCTGAAGGATCATCTTTAATCAGAAGCAACTGATCTTTAATCAGAAGGACAGAGAAAAGGGCTTTTCTGGACAATCTTATGGCTCTACTGGGCTCATAAAGGGAGACATGGTACTTCAAATAATCTGGACTCAAGCTGTATATAGGGCTTTATAAGTTAGAACCAGCACTTTGAACTGTGTCTGGAAATGAACTGGGAGGTAGTGGAGGTGTTGCAACAAGGGAGCTGTGGGCTCCCTGTCACCAAGCCCACTTGACAACCTGGCTGCGGCTCGTTAGGCCAACAGCAGTTTCTGAGCACTTTTCAAAGGCAGCCCCACATACAGGACATTACAGTACTCCAAACAGGATGTGACCAAGGCGTGTACCACCACGGCCAGGTCCAACCTCTCCAGGAATGGGTGCAGTTGGCACACTAGTTGTTTTAACTGTGCAAATGCACTCCTGATCTCTGCTGAAACCTGGGCTTCCAGGCTCAGAGCTGAACCCAAGTGTCCTCACCACCACCACCAACAACACACCTGTGTTTTCAGGTGGCTTCAGCCAACCACAGAGCAGGGGAAGAAATGCGAGCTAGGATGGCAGGATCAAGCGTGCCTGTCAGGGTGGCCCTATCAGCTTACCAGGCTTACCTGAGTTGGTTGCGTTTGAGAGCGTGGTACTGGTGGGGCGAGGAATGCAGATGGAAGCGGGTGTCTCATCCACTTCTGTGGCATATTCGTCTTCCTCCTCCTCCTCCTCTTCCTCCTCCACCAAGGAACTCTCTGAGGGGTACTCAAACATTGTCTGTAGGCTGGTCTCATTGAAAGAAATCTTCATCTAGAACAAGCAAAAAAAAAGCATGAGGTGGTTGCCTTACAACTCTGCCTGAGGTTCGATAAGCCTCCCATTCACCCTGACTCCTCCAGAGTGGTGGACAACTACTCCCAAACTCATGAATTCTTACCCGCAAACACTGAGCCCCTCACAGCAGGAGTGTGGGCTACTCTGCTCCATTTTCGTACCTTTTGGCTCCACCCAGCTGTATTGCCTTATTTCCAGATTAAAATACATTCACCCCAAGGAGCACCACAAGACAGACTGAGCCAGGGAGGAAAGAAAAAGCCACGTCTTTGCCTTTTTATTAGCAAGCACAAGCCTCTCCACTTCAAGTGCCAACAGGTCTAGCGCCAGCCAAGCCAAGCTACAATCCTGCTCACCATTTTTTCTTTTCACAATGTCAGACCCTGACAGGACAGCAGGAGGCTGCCACCCAAGGCTTTGCCTGAGCCAGCTCTGCACTGTGGCTGCTAATCAACCCTGTGGGTTCCCAGCCCTCCTGGATGCCTGTTGCTACCATTCTGTTGGCCTCTGAGGCCCAGAACATGGACAAGCCAGAACAGACACTGAAATGATCATGGTGGCTGCTCCTGCTGCTCTATGTGCTGACTGGAAGACGCTGCAGAGATGCACTGCCACTTCTCTCCACCTCCCATGGGAGATTTCTATCAGTGATGCTTCACACCACACCCTGCCATCATTCATTTCCAGCAGACAGATGGTTCCCTGTGTGCTCAAAAATCCTTCACCACACTCATGACTCTGTGAACACTGGCCTTCATTCTTACTGTAATGTTTTCCTCACACAGTGCTTTCCTGCACCAGGCTGCTTTGAAAATGCTCCCCTTCCACCCAAGCAGCTGACCTACTGAGAGAGACATTCAATAGGTTCAGCCCGAACACGAGGGGGTTACCGCCTCTGCAGCTGGAGCGGCTGGCTGAAATTCCACTCTCAAGGCCTGCATTGATTTCTGCCTGGTGTTTAATTCAGCCTCCTGCATTACCCTGGATTAGCCCTGGAATCCCTCGACAAGGCAAGCGGCATGGCTGGGCTTTAGGGGAGCCTGCTCAACAATGGAAAGCATATTACAACCGCTGTGCTCGGCTTAATGCTATGTGACAGTTCCCGTAGCCATGGCAATTGCTCTGCAGACAACACAGCATTTACAGCCAGGCTAAGAGCAGCAGCCAGTCAACAGGCTAAGCTTGCAGTCAGTATAAACAACACATCCGTAAGATGCCACTCGTACCATGTTCTGCACTTGGAGCAGTAACTGCCAGAGATCTCTTGGGGTGCATCCCTGCCTCCAGGACAAGACTAAGGTACCACTCCCATTCCTGATGAATCAAGTCTCTGTTTTGCAACCATATGAAAAGGTAAATAGATTTACGCAAAGTCACATGGCCTGCCCCCTCACCCTGCCCTCCATGTAACATATAACCTAGCCTACCAAATATAAGACTGAACAGAGGGCAGAAAATGTAAGTGCCACAGCACTGTTCCCCATGGAAGCCACCCTTTTAAAGATTCAGTGCCATTGCTTTTACAGCCCTGGTTCTGAAGAAGTAGCCCTGTCACTCTCTGGCTGCTGGGAAGGAAACTACCACATTCCCTGTGCTCCTTGGCCTTGTACCAAAGTGCCAGGTGGTGAAGAAGAGCCCAACTGTGACCAGCTTTCTGAAATCAACCAACATGGTAAATGGAGCAGGACGTCAAGCTTAAAATATTGCAGGCTATTCACAAGACCAGAGGCATTTCAGGTTCCTGAAAGAAGATGGGCAGGGAGCAGACTTTGAACTCACAACCAGCTAAATGTGTAGGGAAGCAAACTCTATTTCCTTGCAAAAAATCAAGCTGGATCACTTCTGGCAGCCTACTTTGAAGAAACAAAGCAGAAATGCTGAACACAGAGCAGATAACTTGCCAGATGTACATCACCAGAAACAACTAGCCACGATTCACTGGCCCACGTGGTCTCTCTACGTGCTTCTGCTTTAGGTATTTAAGCTTCACTGAAACCAAGCTTCCCAATTTTTGCCAAGTTAGTCTTCCTCGGAGGTGACAGCTTGCCCTGTATGCCCCCAGCAATAGCCACTTTTGCTAGGAAGAGGACTTGGAGGGAAAGAAGTAACTAACTCCTGGCTGGGACAGAAACAGTCTGCCATTTGGGAGTCCCACACAGGAAGAGCTCAAGGATGGGGACAGGCAAATATTCCTCCTGCAGCCAGGGGCAGCCAGCTAGGGGCCATTCAGCTGGTTTTGAATTTTCCTTGTTCACAGCCACCTGAGCTTTCAGGCCAGGAGCCAGAAAGCAACAGCTCTGGTGCAACATGAATATAAGAGCAGCACAATGGCTATTCAGCTGTAGGTTTCCCTCTTCCCTTTCACAGCGCAGATATCAATAGCAACAGGCAGCACAAGAGGGAAACCTTGTGGCGGTCACAGCAGTGAAAAAAGGACAGGTGAGGGAGGATGTGGATGCATGCAAGAAGAATAATGCCACAGGCTTCTAACTAAGCGGCATGATAAAGATTACATAGATGCTGAGTTGTAGCCTTGCAATCTGCTTAACCAACACCCCGATCCTCAAGAAACTCACAGCAGGAATGAAAGGTTCAGCCACAAAAAGAGGGTTTTCCCTGCAGAGACCTGAGGTACAAAGCTGTCAAACAAAACTCCAGCCACAAGCCATGTGTACACCCAGAGGGCTGACTGAGATTCCAACCCCCACCCCCATTCCTCTCGTCTAAATCATGGCCCCCTTGGATTGCCTAGCACATCCACTTTCCCTTCTTTCTTTCTGCCACGTTTTCCATCCGTCAGAGCCGGAAACAGACTGAGTCAGCAAGAGTTTGGACAACGGCATGCATTTGGAGGAAATGCACTCTGCTTGATTGAGAATGGCGTTTTCTTTTTATCACACGAACACACCTTAATCTTCAGGGAAGCCGCACCTACTGCTTGGCACTGCAGCTGCTCCTTGCCAGTTAAGAGCAATAAAGCTCTCAGGTTCCAGCTGGGTCAGCTTCTGAGCAGCTGTAACCTTGCAGTGCTTGGGGAGGCATGGAAAAGAAATAACCTGTAGCTTTGTGAGGGCGAGAGAGTGTGTGTGTGTGTGTGTGTACCTTAGAGTTGCCTGTTGACGTATAGTGAACACAGGAATTGCACAGCGTTTTCTGAGGCAAGGAATACTCGGGGGGGGGGTTACCTACTCCTTCCTCTGACATTAGTCTGCAGCACCTGGTATTTGCTGGCGATCTCCCATCAAGTACTAACCAGGGCTGGCCCTGCTTAGCTTCCCAGATCAGACAGGATCTGCTACTGTATTAGGAGTATTTAGGCCTCCATAAAACTAGCAGAAATACTTATGTCTCCCAGCTACAGAGACTCAGATGCTGGCTGTACTTGGAATAACATATGGAATACAACTGCACCACTATTCCATCACTGGCAATCAAATCCGCAAGTCAAAAACTTGGGTGAGAAGGAAACAATTGTCTCCTCTGCTCCTCCTCACCCTGCAGATCCCAGCCGAAGACAAAGAAGTCCTAGAAGGGCACAGATCACAGGTGTGTGTGCTCCCTGGAGCAAGGAGCAGCAGCAGCCTCCAGACCGCTTTCCTTCTGAGCAGCGCTGGAAGGCGTCCCACACGGGGCTCCACACTCACATTACTGCTGAAGCTTTTTCTGCCACACAGCCTGCTCAGTGCCTGAGCTAGGAATTTGCCTCTTTCTTTCCAAGGAAAAAGAGCAAGCGGGCTGCTTTTTCTATCTCCTCCTTGGTTTCAGACTGAAATGAGACAGAACTGGGGTTCCACGTTTACAGCTACACCCTCCTCCAGGTGACAAATACACTCAACCAACTGAGAGCAGCTCTTGGAGCCACTGCTAGCAGGGGGCACCGGTGCCCTGCCTTTAAGGTGCTCCCTGGCGACTTGCATCATCCTTCAACACCCATCCCTCGCAAGCATCGCAACATCTTGGACCAAATCACATCCCAAAACCTCCTAGCTCAGTCATGGCTTGTTCTTTTAAAAGGACTATGCATCGCTGTCAGGCTCCGCACCCATTTCTGGCATGCCGACAGCCTCATGCCTGTGGCCATGGGGAGCGGGGGCGAGCCCTGCTCTGCTACAGAGGCTTGGAGGGCTCTGCGAAAGACTCCGAAAAGCCACTTGGCAACAGCCTGATGGAAGACTAAGCAAATGCCTCTCCAAGGATCACTGGCCTTTTATAGACAGAGTTTGTACACCTTGGCACTTGGGGAATTCTGAGTTTGGAAAAGAATGCTTAATGATCAGTAGGAAAGATGGCCTACTCTCAGGAATGAACTCTGCACTCTCATGGTCAGCACTGAGGCCAAGAAGCACAAGAATCCCACTGCGGAATCCCTTTGACACAGTGCTTCACCTTCTGGCCCAAAGAAGAGCACACAGCTGTCCCAACAAGATGGTGTCCAAAGAAATCACCAGTCAGAGGCTCTGAAAACGGAAATGTGCATCTGGGTGAGAATGCTACAAGTTGGCTGGGTGTTGCAAGATGGAGGTGCAGAAATTGTTCCTGAGTGAGGGGAGGCCCCCTTTTCCTGCAGTAAGTGCCTGAGACAGATGGAGGAAGTCAGCTATGCTGAACCTTCACCAGCTCCTGTCAGCCGCATGGGCCAGAGGGGACCAGGACGGGCTGGAGGAAACCTGTTCCTTAGATACTGCAAGCAAGGAAACGTAGGAACACACTGCCCCTGTTCCACACTCAAGGGAACTCATCCCACCCACTCATGCTAACTTCACCCATGTTAGATGTGTTTACACCAACATTATGACCAGAAGTAGGACGCTATGTTCGCTGAATGCAAGTGCACAGGTCATTCCAATGTAAGAATAAAACGTTCCCCACAGTGCCAGAGACTGAGAGCATGTGAAGTAGATAATTTACAGAACGCATAAAGCTGTTTTGGATTCATCATGCTTGACGGAGGAGAAAGGCTTGTCCGCTCCCTCCCCTGGAGCTGAGCTGCATCAGCAAAATGGATGACCACAAGCAAAGCCCGCTGGTTACCTTCTTCCGCCGGGAGCCTGATTTACTCATGCAGGACTTGTCCAGAGAGAGGTAGCCCCCGATCACTTCGATCTCATTCACGGTGGGGTAGCGCTTCTTGAGAAGATGACCCAGCTCCTGGTGGGGGGCGCCAGTCCTGGCTCCGGCTCGGCCCTCTTCCTCCTCGTCTTCCTCCTCCGGCAGCCGAGCTCTGACGAAGGTCTCCAGTCCAGCCGCGGGGGGCTTCCTGGGCACAATGGTAAAGGTGTTGCCGTTCTTCTGAGAGAAGGCGGCAAAGCCAGCCGGGTGGCTCCTGTACGTGGGCACGGGAGAGTCTTCCATCTCAAGAGCCAGGTTACCATCGTGGGGCACGTGGAAGCCCTCCAGCCTCCGGCTCAGGGCTTTCAAGGGGGGAAAGCGGTCATACTCCGGCTCCGCCAGGTCCTCGTCAATATAAGTCACAGGCACCGAAGTCTCGGCCTGCTTCTCAGGGACCGCTGGCAGGGCCGCTCCGGGCAAAGCGGGGAGGGTTTCTACCGGTTCCGGGACCCCGGGGACTTCCCCCTTCCGACGGGGCACGACGAGGAAGGAGTTACGGGAGTTGAGGCGCAGGCTGGCCAGCGCCTGGGCCTGGAGGTCGTGCGCAGGGATGGCAGCCAGGTCCGGTCTGGGGGCCGGGCGGATCTCGAAGGTGCCGTTCGACACGAAGGGCTGCGCGGAGCGGGGCGAGCCAGCTGTGGCACTGCTGTCTGGACTGGCACTGGGCGGCGGCGGCGGCGGCAGCAGGGGGACCTCCGCGGGTTCCTGAGACTTTGGCTTCCACTTTGGGCAGGGATTGGCTTGGGTGGGAGACAAAGCCACGGCGGCGGCGCTCGGCGATGGCACTGGCTTAGGGCTGGCGGAAGCCCCACGCGGGCCCCGGGGCCGGGGCGGCGGGGCGGCCTCCTCCGACTCCACGGGCCCGTTGCTGAGCGCGAGGGCGGGGGGCGGCCGGCTGGCTGCAGACAGGAGGGCCGGGGAGGCGGCGCCCTCGGGGGTTCACTGTGAAGGAGTTGGCCCCGATCTTCTGCACGAAGCCGCCGCCGGTGCCGCCGGGCTGGAGGCTGCGGGGAGAGCCGGGGCCGGTGGGGGCAGAGGCCGGGGAGGGCAGGGCGGCCTCCTCGGAGCGAGCGTTTGGCACCGCCGCCGCCGCCTGCGGGGCCTCCGGGCAGGGGGCCTCCCCGCCCCTCCGCCTCCCCCTGCCCGCGCTGCCCCGGGGCCTCCGGCTGTCAAACTTCTCCAGCAGGCGGCTCACCCGGCCCGGCTCGGACCCGGCCTCCTCCGCGGCCGGCGGCGTCGGCGGGGGGCTCCTGGGTGCCCGCTGGGGCTCGTAGATGACGACCTCGGCGGCCCGGATCTCGGTGACGGGGGAGCCGCTGCGGGCGAGGAGCTGGCGGAGGGGGTCCCCGGCGGGGCGCGGCCCCCCCTCCTCCGGCAGGCGCGGCGGCTGCTGCTGCTGCTGCTGCCTCCGCCGCCGGCGCCAGAGCGGGGCCCCCGGGGCGAGGTCGCCGCCCGCCCCCGCCCCCCGGCCCGGCGAGGGCCCCCTGCCGCCCGCCTCCTCGCCGCGGGACTCGATGATGAGGATGTTGTCGGCGCGGATGGTGCGGATGCCCGGCATGGAGCTGTAGAGCTCCAGCAGCTGCGCCAGGGCCGGCGCCTCCGCCGAAGGGGAGGCGGCGGCGGGCGGCGGCGGCGGCGGCTCCGGGGAAGACGGCGGCGGCGGCGGCGGCGGCGGCGGGTGGGGCTGCAGCGGCGGCGGGACCCTCCTCCTCCGGCGCCGGCGCTCGCTCTCCAGGCGCATGAAGGGGTTCTCCCGCAGCGGGCCCAGGCTCTCGGCCACCACCAGCCGCTCCGCCCCCGCCCGCTCCTTCGCCGCCTCCGCCGCCGCCGGGGGCTCCGTCCCTCCCGCTCCAGGCGACGCCGGCGGCGGCGGCGGGCGGTGCTGGGTCGAGGAGCCGCGGCCGCCCTCGGGCAGCTCCACGCCGGCGGCCAGCTTGGCCCGCTTGCGCTCCAGGATGGCCTGCTTCCACGCCGGCAGCCCGGCCGCAGCCGAGCCCCGCGGGCGGCTGCTCATGGCGGCGAGAGGGCGCGAGAGCGGAAGCCGCCGCCGCCGCCGGCGCCGCCTCCGGGCCGGGCGGCCACCGCGACCGCTGCTGCTCAGGGGAGTGACCCTCCGACTCCGCCTCGCGGGGGAAGGGCGGGCCGGAGGTAATGGCAGCGCCGCCCATTGGGCAGGGCCCCCCCGGAGGCGGCGGCCATTGGCCGAGGGGGAGCAGCGGCCTGAGGGAGTGGCGCAGCGGATTGGCTGAAGACCTCGCGCGCCCGCCTCGTAGTGGCAGCGGAGGCTTCTATTGGCCACCAATGGCGCCCCGCTGCGGCGTCCTCTAGGCCGGGCATTTGGCGGTCGCCGGAGGCGGAGGCGCAGGGGATTGGGTGGATCCTCCGTGGCCCGCCCTTGTCTTTTCACGGGATGCCAGTGGTCGCCGTGGCGGCCGGGGAACGCGCTCATTGGACAAAGTGCTCGGCAGTCATTTGAGGGAGTCTCAACCGGAGAAGAAGCCGGGCGGCCTTACGCCTTGGGGGCGGGGCTCCAGGGACCGGGCGAATCCGGCGGCAGAGGCAGCTCCACAGTCGCCTCCCATTGGGTGCCGACACTGAACGGTCCCCGGATGAGGAGACCCTTCGTCTTGCGTCGGGCCGTCGGCCCAGAAGGACCTAGGCCCCCGCCCCCTGCGCATGCGCCGCCCGCTGCCTTCTCCCCACGCACGTCAACTTACGGGCGGGGAGGGAAAGGCCCTTGCCCGGCTCCTATTGGCCGAAGTCTCCGTCTATCGAGCGTACAGTGGAGAGGGGGGAAGGGGAAGGCCCACCGCCCCTCCTCTGGGACTATCAGTTAGAAGAGGCACCCTTTTGTACCGCAGCCCCCGGAAGGCTTTCGCCAGCAGACGCAGAGGCTGCTTCTCTCCCGCCGGCCCGCCTGCGGCGCCGTCGCTCTGTCCGCCGCCTTCCGTCCCCCCGAGGCCGGAGGCCGGCCTCCCAGGCTCCTTTGACCTCCGGCCAAGAGCGCTCCCGGGGGCGGGCCGGAGCCGCGGCTCTCCTCCGCCCCGGCGCCCAGGGCGACCGATCCCGCCCCCCATCGGCAGCACGGCGTGAGCGGCTTAGAGAGCGCGTCGTTGATAAGCGCCCTCGAAGCCCGCGCGCTGTGGCTGCTGCCCAGGGGAGGCCCGGGACCACCGGCCTCTCGTAGCGCGGTGACTCCATTTCAGCCCCCTCCGGACTCCCGAGGTGTGCCGTGTCGGGAGGGGCCGGAATCGTCGCGCTATAGGAGGCTGGTGCGGAAACGCCCTTGCCGCGCGGGGAGCCCCGCCCCCCGGAAGGGCCCCGGCTGGCCTCTCGCCCTGCTCTCTACCGGGCGGCGCCGGAGGCCGCCGCAGGTTGCCTCCCGCCCGGCGTGGAGGAGCGTTTCCCTCCGCCCGGCCTCGCTGCTTGGGCCCCCGGCGCCCCGCCCGGGCCCCGGGAGAAGAGAAGCCCCCCCCGCAGCAGGGAAAACAGCGAGACAGCAAAGGCGTTTACTCCTTTATTCTTAAACCGCTCCCTCGCGCCAGTCCCGCTCGGCTCCTGGCGGCTTCCCGGGGGGCGGCAGCCGGGCCTGGAGTCCCGCGACGGCGACGGCGGCCCGGAGGGGCGCCTCCTCCGGAGACGGGTCCGCGCATCCCGCGAGCTGGAGGCCGCTCCGCCGGGCGTGGGCTCTCTGCTTCCTCCTCCGGAGGGCGAGTCTGGGCGCGGGGCCCGGTCCCGGCGCAGGGGGGCGAGGGAGCGAGGGCGGGCGGCGGCGGCGGCGGCGGCGGGGGCGCCATGCGGGGAAGGAGCCCCGCGGGCGGGCGGGCGGGCGGGCGGGCGGGCGGGCCTAGCTGATCCTGCAGGCGCGGATCATGAGGAGCTGGAGGAGGATGAAGACGGGCGACATGATGAGGCCGAACCAGAGCTCCGCGCCCGGCTCGCCCAGCTTCTGGCAGAGGAGCATCTCGAAGACGAACTTGAGGCTGAGCAGGGTCAGGATCCAGAAGAGGCGCAGGACGGCCAGGCGCTTCTCGCCGTCCTGGAAGAGCCGCACCGAGACGATGGCCGTGAAGTAGGTGCTCAGCCCGTCGGCGGCGAAGAAGGGCCCGAAGACGGCCCACCAGCTCAGCCCCCCGCCGGCCCCGCCGCCGCCGCCGCCCCCGCCGTCCACCTTCAGCACCAGCAGCACCGAGGCGGCCAGCAGCGCCAGCCCCTGCAGCAGCAGCTCGAAGGGCGCGAAGCCCAGCCACTGCACCAGCTCCCGCAGCGAGAACAGCATCGCCCCGGCCGAGCCCAGCAGCCGGGCGGCGACGGGGGACGCGCCGCCTCCGCCCCGGGCTTCCGGCGCGCGCGGATGACGCGGCGGAAGGGGCGGGGCGGCCGGTCTCTTCCGCTCCTGCCTGAGCCCCGGCTCTCCCGGAGGCCGAAGGCAGCGTCCCGGCCCGGATGGAGCCCCGGAGGCTCCTGGTCCTCTTCGGCAGCCAGACGGGGACCGCGCAGGACGCCGCCGAGAGGGTCGGCCGCGAAGCCCGGCGGCGGCACTTCCAGCCCCGGGTGGAGGCCCTGGACCACCACGACCTGGTGAGCGGCTTTGCCCGCCTCCTCGCGCGCCTCCCTCCCCTCTGCCGGGCCGGGGGCGGGGCGGGCGGCGGGGGGAGGGGCGCAGGTGGTCCTTCGGGGCGCCGGGGGGGCGCGGGGCCTCCGCGCCCGGGGTCCAGCCTGTCTCTCGCGTGCTTCCCCCGCAGGCCTCCCTCGTCCACGAGCCGCTGGTGGTCTTCGTCTGCGCGACCGCGGGGCAGGGAGACCCTCCGGATAACATGAAGGTCAGGCGTCCCCCTGGCGCCGGAGGGGCTGCTGGAAGGGAAGGCGGGGGGGCTCTGTCGCTCCGCCCCCCGCCCCGTGTCCGTGGGGCGGAAAGGCGGCGGGGCGCCGGGGGCTCCGTCCCGGCGGGTTTCCTGGGCCTGAGCGGCGGCCTCACGCCCGCCTTCCGGGCTGGTTCTGTCTAGAAGTTCTGGCGGTTCCTGTTCCGGAAGAGCCTGCCCCCCGGCGCCCTCGGCCGCGTGGACTACGCCGTTCTGGGGCTCGGAGACTCCGCGTACCCCAAGTAAGGGCCACCTTTGGCGCACACTCCCCCCCCACGGCTCAGGGGCAGCGGGCAAGGCCCTCCTCTGGCCCTGGGTCCCACTCGGACTCTGTGCTTCTCAGTCTGTCCCAACAGGAAAGCATTTTCTTTAAAAAAAAAAGGCCCCTCCAACTGAGTCGTGCTCCTGGATTTTGCCGGCGGTGCCGCTGCCTGTGGGGGGGGCCTCTGCTGCCCCGCCTGGCGCCCGGGGGCCCTTGGGGACCTCGCCCTCTGTGCCGCCGCCCGGCTGGGTCTCAGTGGCTTCTCTGCCCAGGTTCAACTTCGTGGCCAAGAAACTGCACAAGCGGCTTCTGCAGCTGGGCGGCAGCCCCCTGACGCCCGTGGCCCTGGCGGACGACCAGCACGACTTGGGGTAAGAGGCGGGGGAGGCGGGAAGCCCCCGGGGGTGGGGGGAGACAGGCCTCCGTTTGGGCCGTTCCTGGGAGGGCGGAGACACCCCGGGCCTCTTCCTCCGAGGATCCCTCTTAGGACCCCGTTTTCCCTTTGAAAGAGTCCCAGATGGCTCTCTTTTCTACCATTTGCAGCCCGGATGCGGTTATTGACCCGTGGCTGCTGGATCTGTGGACCAAGATCTTGGCTCTGTATCCCCTTCCTCCCGGCCTCCAGATCATCAGCCCAGAAGTCACGTAAGTGGACAGGAAACGTAGAAGCGAGGAGCAGAGTATAAGTGGCCGTAAGGCAGAATTAAATGCTTTGAGTTTCACTTTGAAGTGGAAGCTCAGCCCCCAGATACGCTTAGGCTAATGTCACCCTCCCTGCCTGGGGCCCTGAAGAGGTGCTGCCTGCACTGCCCATCCTTTCTAGCCAGCGTGGCCAGTGGCTGGTCTGAAGATTAACAACCTCTAATGGCGCTGTTGTTGTTGTTTTTCTTTGCTCCTGTTTTATTTAAGCAATTTACGTCTCTTCTTCGATTGAAAGAAAAGCTCTCAGGGTAACCTAGTGCAGCCCAGGAGCCCAAAGAAAAAGGATGCCCACCGGCACAAACAGCTGCCTGCTGACTACCATTTTGCTGCCTCCTTGCTTTCCTACAGTTTACCACCCAAATTCAACTTCCAATTTCTGGAAGAAGAGGACGACAGCGGCCTCCGCGAAGTCTCCCTCCAGCAGGACCCGCCCTCTCGGGAGACCCCCTCAGAGCTGCATCCTTTTGCTGCCCGAATGGTGTCCAATCGCCGCGTGACTCACGAATCGCATTTCCAAGATGTCCGCCTCATTGAGTTCGACATCACTGACTCTGGAATCGAGTGAGCTTTCCTGGTCCCTCTCTTTTCTGTTGTGTTTTGGCTGCCCTCTAAGTGATAAGAGGAGGGCAGGTCCTGATCACAAGGGAGTGTAGCTCAGTGGGCAGAGCCCATGCTTTGCACAGAGATGATCCCTAGCTCCCTCCTATCCCCACTGAAAAGGCTTCTTGGACCCTGCAGAATCCCTTCTGCCTCGCTGGAGCCCCGGGCAGCCACTGAGAGTGAGAGGGGGCGGAGGGTGGGTCTGGCCTGGGGTGCGGCAGCTGCGGGTCTTCTTCAGCTGCCTCCAGAGGCAAGGAGGGGCTCTTTTCCTTTGGCGGCCCTTTGAGAACTGGGTGCTGAAGAAGGGGCTTTGAATAAGGTACTGGGTTGTCTGTATCATGTTTGCTGTTGGCTTTAGTGGGTGTTTTGTATGTCTAAACTGCATGGAACGTTATCTGCACTTGTTTTAACTTTGCATAGCTAGGAAAAAGGTAGATTGTAAGGTCATAACAGTTACGATGAGGAGGAAGAGGACAGTGCCAGCAGCAAGGGGCCACCCTGCCTTGCTCAAGGGGGTCTCTTTGCCCCCTTCCATGAGAACAAAACAGGGGGGCAAAGAGACACCAGCCCCTCTGTGAGAAGAGTCCCTCCTTCTCTGGCAGGTATGCAGCTGGCGATGTGGTCATGATCCAGCCCCACAATGCTTCCGAGGAGGTGCAGCTCTTCTGCAGTCTCCTGCGTTTGGATCCTGACAGGCGCTTTGTCCTGAGGCCGACTGAACCAGGTACCAAAGAGCTCCCCAAGAGGGTGGTCTCTGCAGCCTGAATTGCAAGGTGGGCACTGAGTGTCTGGCAAAAACCCCTTTGCCCTCCGAAGTCAGCCTCTCCTTGTTGTGTGCAAAATTGTGCTCAGCCCAGTCAGTTTTCTTTGACCAGTTCAATTGATTCAGTCTGTACGATGGGCCAGCGGACTAAATCCATCATTTAAGGGAGGGGCAGGGGAGCAGGAGTGGTCTGTCCTGTTCTAAGAGAGGGCCTGGGCTTGTCTCGGCAGGCTTCATGTCAGCATTCCTCAGGGTGGAGAGAGAGGAGGGCTTTCTGCCATCTTCTGTGAAGGGGTTCCTTTGCCTCTTCCCCCCTCTCCTTTTTGTGCAAATGCCTTGTCCCGTGGGGTCAGGGCTGCCTTTTCAAGCTGCCTGGAAGGTTCCCTGAATCTTCTGCCCCCTCACCACTTTGCTGGGGGGCTGCCTCTTCTTCCCCCAGGCACTTCCCTCCCTGCCCACCTGCCCCAGCCTTGTACCATCCAGCACCTGGTGACCCACTACCTGGACATCACCTGTGTCCCCCGACGCTCTTTTTTTGAGCTTCTCTCCCATTTCTCTACCAATGAGTTGGAGCGAGAGAAGCTGCAGGAGTTCAGCTCTGCCCAGGGCCAGGAGGATCTCTACGCCTACTGCAACCGCCCACGCAGGACCACGCTGGAGGTAGGGCAGTCTGTGCCAGGGGTCTCTCCCTTACCTCACACCCTGGGTGTTGTGCAGGGAGGCAGCCTGCTGCTCGGAAAGCTTTGTGAGCGTCCTTTTTGTTTGGCCTGAGAGCGGCAGGGTTCTGCTATGGAAGAAAACAGCAAAATTCTGCTCCAAAAAGAGCTGCGGTCCATGACTTGCATGCATCTTTTTCTCTTATTTGCAATAAGAGCACTAGAGCTTGGATTCCACCACTGTTTTCCACATCTGACTTTGCTGGTCCAAATTCATTTTTACCTTCCTTATCCAAGGTCCTTGGTGACTTTCCTCACACGACCTGTGCCATCCCATGTGATTATCTGCTAGACCTCATTCCACGGATCAGGCCCCGTGCCTTTTCAATTGCTTCCTCGATGCTGGTAAGGAACAGTGGGTCGTTTGGCATCTATCTGGGGCAAGGATGTAGGCTGACGAGCCCCTGGCTGTGAGAGTCTGGTTTTGAAAGTTTTTCTTTTCTAATAAAGAATAGAAGCGGTCAGTGATTAAATATCTGGGAAGAGAAATTTCTCCGTTTTGGGAGCACAACTTGCTTGGCAAGTTCTTCTGCATCAGTCCAGCAGGTGGCACTGGATGGGCAACACACTCCCACGAGTCCTTAGCAGCCATCAGAGTCCATAGAGCTACAGCTGGACCCATAGAGCAACCGGCAAGAGTGGCACAGGGATGCTTTTTCCACCTTTCTGGGGCTGAATTCAAGGGCTGCCTTTGAGTGGGGGCGGAGGGATGCAGCAAGGGAAGGCACCTCCCTCTACAACTCCATGCCTCACAGGTGGCCCAGCCTACATTTTAGGGGAGTGAGCCCTAAATCAAAAAGGGAGTGTCCCCTCTTTAGGTCCCTGCCTGTGGCACTCAAAGAGAACTTGGGGAGGTTGTAAGCATTTTGTATTGTATTGTATTTATTTATTGTACCTTTAAGCTGCTTTTTATCACTTTAAGTGAACATTTTAGATTGTTACAATATAGTTAATAGTTCAGTTCTATATTGGTCTTTTGTATGTTTACATACATATATTGTAGGGGAGTCAGCGTGACTGTGGTTTGGGTGTTGGGCTGGGATTGCTCTGGGAGACCAGGGTTCCAATCCCTGCTCAGCCATGGAAACCCAGTGGGTGGCCTTGGGCAAGTCATGCTCTCTCAGGCTCAGAGGAAGGCAGTGGTGGTGAACACCTTCTGCATACATCTGGCCAAGGAGAGGGTTGCCGTAAGTGAGAGTTGGCTAGAAGGCACCTAACAACAAAAACAACTGCAACTACATCGGACTCATTTTGATTTGTAAGCCTCTTGAGTCCCAGTTTTGGGGGAATGATGAGGACTACATCTCCCAGAATCCCCTGGCCATTTTACCAAGCTTTGGGCTTGAGTCATCTCGGCCAGAATCCCCACCGTGTGTGTGTTTAGTTGCTGGTCTTTTGCAGGTCAGCCCCAACTGCATTGAGATCCTCCTGGCAGTGGTGCGCTACAAGACCTTCCTCAGTAAGCCCCGACGTGGCCTCTGCTCCACGTGGCTGGCCTCCCTGGAGCCAAAGGATGGTAAATTGGGGGTGCTACAATGGGTGAGGGGTGGGCCGTGCTGCCAGAGAGGCCTTCCTTGTGGATGGAGGAAGTGGGGCTCATTCAACCCTTCTCCCCCTCCCACTATTGCTTAATAATAGGATCGGCTGGAGCAGACTTTGCTCTTGCCAGTTCAGGCTTTATTGCATTGGTGGGTTGCAACACTGAAAAATGCTTTTTTTGCAGCCACCCCCATTATCCTCCCAGTGTCAGTGCTGCTAAAAAAAACATCCAGGCAGATAGGGGACAAGGAGAAAACGTTGCTTGAGTGTAAAAAGGAGCTGCTCTGTTGGCAGCTGGGTTGATTGCGGTATGCCTGTAATGTCAAAGGTGGCAGAAAAACATCCAGGGAGAAGTGTGAGGAGAGGGGCTGTGATGCGGAGGAGGAGGACGGTGCCTGAGACCCAAGGCGAGGGGAGCTGCTCTGGGAGGTTCGTCCCATTGGTCACAGGAAGCTTCATGCCTCTCAAGCCCGAAATAACCCTCCCAAGAAGTGGAATGCTAAAAATGTGTCCGTTGGCCCTGGGCGGGAGAGAGAGAGCAGGGGGTTCCCTTCCATACACAAAGATCGGTCAGTGGGAGACGGGGTGAGAAGCACTCCATGGCTTTTTAGATTCCCTTCCCTCTCGTGCGGTTCTGATTCACACAAGCTCTGTGTTTTCCAGAGGCCGTACGGGTTCCTCTCTGGGTGAAGAAAGGAGGGATGAAATTCCCAGCTGAACCAGAGACGCCCGTGATCCTCATCGGGCCTGGCACAGGGGTGGCTCCCTTCCGAGCAGCAATCCAGGAGCGAGTTGCCCAAGGCAAACAAGGTGATTCTCTGGTTTCAGGCCTTACTTTGATGAAATCATGTCTTTCTACAAACCAGAAGTTAATGTCTGGCCGCTTCTGTTTTCATTGGGATGCCGCCCATGGGGAGATCTGGGGGCAAGGGAGGTGGCACAGTGCCCCACTGGCCCTTCTCTTTTGGAACCCTGCTTTTTTTTTATGTGGTGGGGGAAGGGGCCCCCGCAGTAACACAATACCATCACAAAAGCTTTTAAAACCAAACCTAGCCCTGGTCTGTCCCCACCATTTGTTGTCCCCTAAAAATTTGCTCCCTTCTTGCCTGCTGGGGCTTGATGTCAGAGTGGCCCTTGATCTCACCCCATTTCTTCCCCTTTCAGAGAACCTTCTGTTCTTCGGCTGTCGACAGAAAGCCAAAGATTTTTACTGCCAGGCAGAATGGGAGGAGCTGGTGGAGAGGGGGTCCCTGGCGCTCTTTGTGGCCTTCTCCCGGGACCAGGTCAGTTCCAGGTGTCAGGGTCTGCGGGGTCACGGGGTTCCTCCCTCGTTCCGGAACCCAAGCACAGGCATCTCCAACTGGGACTGGTCACTGAGGCCAGGATAGATAGAAAGTGTGGCCAGTGGGTGGGCAGAGATCTCTGTCCTGCCCTCCCACCCTTGCTGCCCCAGAGGGTTTTCCAGAAGTCAGAGTGTTCTCCTGTGGCCCTGCGGCCTCTCGCCTTTGCTGTGGGCCAAAGAGCTCTGCAGCCTGGGCATGACTAGGCCATGAGGTTCCCACGGGTCTGAGAAAGGAGTGCTGGAGAGAGGCTTCTCTTTAGTCTTCCCTCTCCAAGGCTTCCTTCTGGCCTGGCAGCCCCCTCCCCCTGAATGTAGTGGAGCTAAAGCCGGGCCTGGGTGTGGCTGCTGCCAAAGTGCAGAGCAAGGGTGGGCACCACGCTGGCCCATGGCACTGCTGACAGTTTTCAGCCTGTCCCTTCCTTCTGGTCCCGTCCTGCTCTGGCTGGCACGGCTGGGTCCCTGTTGTTTACCCTCTGCAGAGCCAGGCAGTGCCCTGCCTGACCTTGAGCTTCTGCGTGCACGTGGTTCGGCCTCTCCAAGTGCAGCCCTTTCCCTGGCGCAACACCTTCCGGTTCTCCCTGCGATAGGGGTAATCAAAGCTGTTTCCCTGGGGAGGGCGCAGGAGAACGGCAGTGAGGCCCCGGCCTCAGGATCCAGCTCCCTGAAAAGCCCTCTTGCTCTCCTTTCCCTGAAGGCAGCCCCCAGGTCTCAAGGTTTTGGAGGTGTGCATAGAAAGCCACATCTGGTTTTGAGGGGGAGCTGTTTTCAGGATAAGATTTCCAGCAGTCTTTAACCTTAGCTTGTGGCCTCCCTTGCCTGGCATCAGAACCAGTGCTTCTGGGAGTCCTGGATGCTCCCATCGGCTCTTGATGGGAGACACAGGAAGCTGTGTGGGAGGGAGAGGGCCGGCAACCAGGCAATTACAGGCTGGGGCCTTTTGCTCACACCCGGCTTCCTTCTGGCAGCCACTTGCATCTGAGGCAGTGGAGGGGAACGTGTGCTTGAGCCACGCAGTCGTCCTCCTTGCTCCAGGAATGCGTTTGGATTCCTGCCTCCTCCCTTTCTGACCTCCTTCCTGGTTGAGTCAGGAGCTGAGTCTGCAAGTCCCAGCCTTCTTAGATATGGGCACGTGTTTGTGCCTGCACCTGCCGGCTGGATCTCCCTGGGTCGGGGGGCGGCCCAGGCTGATGGGAGCCTTTTTCACTTAGGAGCAAAAGGGGAGGAGGCATTAGAGGTTTACAAAATACCTCCCATGGGGTGGAAAGAGCAATCAGGCAAAAGTCTGTCTTCAGAGGAGAATTTTGAGGTGAGAGCCTGCGTTGGATAAGAGGGGCTCTGCCTCTGATCCTTCTGGGCTCCTCTTGCCGTTTAGGAATTCTTCTGGCGTTGGGGTGGGGAGAGGATGTGGCTGTGAGCCCATCCTGATCCTCCCTTTGGTGTGGGTTGGTGCAAACCGCCCTCTGCTCCCTGGCCATTTGTGCCAGGGCAATCAGGGGAGGCCCTCGTTCCTCTTTGTGACCCTTCTGATGCTGTGCCCCCCAGGAAGAAAAGGTTTACGTCCAGCACCGGCTCAGGGAAAAGAAGGAGCTCGTGTGGGACCTGGTGAGACATCAGGGTGCCCACATCTACCTGGCCGGGTGAGTGCCAAGAAGTGCCAAAGAGTTGAAGACTCCCTCCTCTCTGATCCAAATTGAATGGCCAGGTGTGAGTCCCCCAGCCTGCAGGGTCCCTGAGATTTGGTCACCCAAAGCCCCCCAATGTCATCATGCTCACCATAGCTGTGGGAAAAAGAAATCTCCCCATAGGTTCTTGGGGGGGGGTGTCTCTTGGGCAACCCTCTCTCCCGAGCTTCCCCTCATCAGTAGTAGGGGTCTCTCTCCTTCTGGGGCCCGGTCAAAGCCCCAGAGGCCTGTGGATCAAGGCCTTTTGGCCTGCTCTCCTTTGGCTCCTTTGGACTGTGGCTACTTGCCTCAAGACCCCTCCTGCCCCCTGGCAGGAAAGCCCCTCAGACTTGGGCAAATGCCTCACTCCCCCACTATCAGGACACACCAAGGCAGCAGTGGCTAGTTCCGGTGGAGGCCACGGGCCGTTCTTGTCACGGGTGTGCTTGTTGTGATGTTGTGATCCATAAGGACCTCTGGAGGAAATCTCCATCCATCTTCCTGCATGGCAAGAGCCGGTTTTCTGGGCCAAACTGGTTCCTCCACATTCCTGGAAGCACCATCAGCCCTCAGGGGAGAAGCCACAAGTGAGTGTCACAGAGTTTGCTCGGGCAGCAGCCGCTTCCGGGCTGGAAAGGGAAGGAATGAAAACTTCAGAGCCAAATTAGACAAAGTGGTCACGGCGTTGGTGACTTTGTGCCCCGTGGAGGCTTCACTCCAAGAGACAGCCCTTCTCATGCCTCAGCTTCACAGCTTTACTTACTCCTTTTCCACCTTAAAGCAAATTTCTCCAACTGAGTTTCAAAAGTAAGAGCAAAGAAAGAAAAGATGGCTGCTGCGTTCCATCGCATGAAGGGGTCCGTAGCCCAGAAAATTAGTGGGTCAGCCTTGAGGGCATCACAGGACCCCTGGTTTCCCCTTCCTCCTTCCCCTCTTTTCAGACTGGACAGACCAGGCAACCTCACTGCAAATCCCCTCCTTCCTGTTCTCCTCTTTATGATCCCAGACCCCAGCACTTTGGTGTGCGCATAGTTTCAGTGTGTTAAATGTTATATATGTTTCTAGTTTGAACAACTTCAGTTTCAAATGCATGTCAGTATGGTTTCTAACTTGCCTTTCCTCAGAGGAAATCAAGGTAGCCACGTGTTTCTCACCCATTAACCCTATAAGGTAGGTTAGTCTGAGAGAAGGAGAGACAGAGAGGCCCCATGGCTGGGCAGGATCTGAACACAGGACTTCCTGGTCCAGGCCCACTCCTCCCACCCCCTTTCCGACCCTGCTGGCTCTCAGCTATTTAGCAGCCTTGGTTCTCCCACCCAGTCACAAGCCCCCACCCCCATCTCTTCTAGGAACGCCAAGCAGATGCCTGAGGGGGTGGCCGAGGCCCTGAAGTTCGTCTTCCAGTCGGAAGGAGGCCTCTCTGGGCCACAAGCTGAGGAGTACCTGGCCCACCTGGAACGCGCCGGCCGCTTCCAGGCCGAGACCTGGTCTTGAGCAGTTCTCATGGAGCCTCCAGTGGACGGAGGGAAGGGCAGAAGGGGCAAACACAGGGTACCAGAACCTGGTTGGGACCAATAAATCTGGGCTGGCACCTTTCGTCTGGCTCCTGAATTTTGGTTTTGTGGGGAGAGAATGCCTTTCCCCTCTTCCCCAGACCCCCTCCCCAAATCCAGCAGCCCCCATCACATGGCCCTCGGTCAGGGACCACGAGGGCCACAGCACCCGTATCCCACCAACCTCACGGCAAGCCCAAGACCCGCAAGAGGTGCAGAGCCAAGCAGCGGTACATGAGGAAAAGAGTGCTGCTCTGTGGCACCGCTTGTGCCTGACCTCCAAGTACCCTCTCCTCCTCCTCCTCCTCCTCCTCCACCACCTCTCTTGGCCGACTGGTTCGCTTTCATTCCAGCCGGGGCACTTCCTCCTCCTCCTTTTGCCAGCTTCTTCCAGGCCAGGGCAGTGAGTCAGGAGGCACCTGACCACCCTTCCTGCCTGGGAAGTGGAACAAGTGGGTCAGAAGAGCCAGGCAGGGCCCTCGTTGGGTCAGAGACAGGTTGCAAGGATCCCTCAAAGGAGAACCAGAGTTCCTGGCTGGCTGAGATTCGAGGCCTCTCGGTTTCCCTGCCTCTCATGGGGACGGGTCTCTGGAGATCCAGTAGCCAAAGGAGAAAACCACCCTCTGCCTCTTCTTCTGATTCTGGTTCCTAGTGGTTGGAGCTGAGAGTGGACTGCCTTTAAACATGGAGGCTCCATTTAGCTGTTACTCACATGCTGTTGTTTTTAGGACCTGTTGTTTTCTCACTGTGGACTCCAGAGAGGCAGCAACAGCAGAGGAGGGAATTTGGAAGCCCAGAATTACAAAGAAATGGGGAGGAACAGGCAGTTGCTTGAATGAATTTCCTGTTTGCATTATTTGGAGTGAGGGCTGTGTTAAAAAAAAACATCATCAACAACACATAAATGATACCTCCAGGTTCAAAAGTGCTCCACCTTCGAGCTCCAGTTGCTGGGGATTGGTTAACAAAAATTGCTAGTTTAATTAAAACTCTGTATTTCCCCCCAGTCATTGCCTTTCCTAGCAAGCAAATTCTTTCTCTGCCCCTCCCCAGAAAAAATTCGAAGACAGTTCCTGTCCCCCTGACCTTCATGGGACTTGTCCAACGCAAGTGAGAGGGGTGCCCTCTGGCACTTCGGGGCCCAGGGTGCTCTGTTTTTGTCCCTGGGTACCTCAGACACCTGAGGGAGGGGGACGTCTCCTGGCTGGAGCAGGACTGGGCCTTTCTAGAAGGTCCCTTCCCTCCCGAAGTTTCTGCCGTGGAAACCACCACGCGGAGGGCTGCATCTCAAGAGACCTGAAGTGCTTTTCCTCTCTGTCTTTGGGTTTCCTTCCAAGCGAAATGACACTCATCCATTTTTTAAGCGGAGGCTCAGGCTCTGCAACAGAAGACAGGCGATCTGTATCTTCGTGTGAACAGTGCTTGTTTTGCCCACAGGCCGCAGGCAGGAAGCCGTGCCTGGCACGAGAAAGGGCCTCTCTGCCCGAAGGTTTGTTTGGCTGCATGAGGAGGAGGAGGATGGGAGGCCTCACCTGGCCAGGTGGCCCCGCCCCACCTGGCCAAGGGAAGCTGCTCTCCTCTGATTTGCCCTCTGCCGCCTTGGAAGCTGACAAACCCGGCTCCGCCTTGCTGCAACCAACCTCCTTCCTTCCCTCTGAGTGGCAGTCATATTCAGTCGGCCACTGGGCCTGGGCAGGTACAGAGAAGCGAGCCAGAGAGCCCACAGCCCAGAGCAGGGAGTGAGGAAGGAAGAAGACTACCAGGCAGCCGGTGGCACCCACAGCTGGCCTCTCCTCTGGGGCAACGGCCTTCTGGAATCCGGGCCTTTGTGAGCTTCTGGAATTTGAACTCGGCTTCTCCCACGGACTCTTGGTAGAATTCCCAAACAGGGAGAGATGGGAGGGTGTCGTCAAGCAGCTGCAGCCTCCCTGGCGCGGGGCAGCTACTGGTTGGGTTGGAACGGCACAGGCACGCGGAGCCAAGGCAGCTGGCTCTCTGGTGGCCAGGGCCACTGAGACAGACTGGGATAGGAATGGATCTCCCTGATTCTGACAGCAGGGGGGGTCTGATGGCAGAACTCATTCTTGGGCCCTGTTTGGAGGAGACAGGGGGTGTCAGTCCTGCGGCCCCTCCGAGCCAGGACACCAAGTTGGAGGGGGAACAGCCCTGCAAGGCAGCCACGGTGCTGGCTGGCTGTGAGGAGGGCGAGGAGGCGGAGTGGGGCCAGGCAAGACTGGGTGTGCCAGCAGTGAGCTGCCTCACATGCCCAAGGGGCTCTGGCATGGAAGAGGGGGCCGTCACGGCAGAGTGCACGCCGGAGGAGGGCCGGGACCACAACTGGAGGGCAGAGGAGGAGGGGGGTGAATCCTCCCCGGGGGCCCCTGCCAGTTCCACAGCCCCTGCTCCTCCTGAACTGGGAGGCCTCCTGCCTGGAGCCAAAGAAGAGGATGGCGGCAGGGACTCCCCTGGGCCCATGGCAGGGGAGAGGAAGAGCTCCAGCACAGAAACTGGGCAGGAGCTTCCCTCCGGGGAGGGTGCAGGAGCGGGCCCACCATTTGGCTTCTGGGAGGATCGGGTCCAGGACGAAGGCCTCGAAGGGGAACTGGAAGAGGCCAAAGAGAAAGTGGCCGAAGTCCAGTCCTGTTGCATTCAAGCCGAGGACCCCCTCGAGGAACCAGAGTGCCCGATCTGCACGGAGATCTACGACCAGGACACGCACCGCCCAGCCCCCCTGAACTGTGGCCACGTCCTCTGTGGTCGGTGCCTGCAGGCCATCATGGAGGCGGGCAGCGCCGCTGACATTGGCCGGGTGTGCTGCCCCATCTGCCGCCAGAAGACACCTATGATGGAGTGGGAGATCTGCCGGCTGCAGGAGGAGCTGCTCCTGCTGGGGGCTGCCTCGGACCCGGCTGCGGGGACCCCGACGTCCCTTTTCTTCAGACCGCTGCCCGCCCGGCGTCCGGGCTTCTGGGGCGGCTTGGAGCACCACTTCCAGGTCCGCTTCCACACCACCCGCATGATTGGCTTCCTGCCCTGCCTCCGCTACCCACCCCGCCTGATCCAGGGCCTGACCCGGCTGGAGGGCCGTTGCCGCTGGGGCTACCGCCTGGCCCTGCTGTCCCTGCTGGCTGCCGAGAGCCTCAGCCTCCTGCTGGTCTTCCTGCCCATTGGTCTCCTGCTCTTGCTCTTCCTCATCATGGACCAGTAGGAGGACCATGGACTCTGGCCCCTGGAGACTGCAGCCGGCGGGGGCTGAAAAAAAGACTGGGATCGGCCCCCACCGGGCCCTGCTCGGCCCGTTCTCTTCCCGTAACCAAGGTGGAGGCACTTACACCTCTTTGCTGTCCTCTGGCGGAATGGAGGAGCCATGCGGTGCCAGTGGCACACGGGAATCTTCGAAAGGGGATTGGAGCAAGAGGCTCCCTCGGAGAGGGAGGGGGCACCCAATGGGAGCAAGAGGGTCCCATCCAAGGCTCCCCATTTCCTTCAACTATCCAGTGGTCCACAGACTTCCAGGCCGAGCACCGACAAGCCTCGCTGTTCCCACCCTTTTTGTCTGGCCATTTGCATTGAGAAGTTCCAATCACAGAATGTGGACAAACCCTGGAGATGCCGGGAGGGGAGGGGAGGGGAGGGGAGGGTTGGTTTTACCTGGGGACGTTGCTGCACTGCAGTGCCCGGCACTCCTCAGCACTGGCCATGGGGCTGATTGGGGCTGCAGTCCTGGGCCATTCCCACCCCAGGCTCTCAAGGGAAGCTCCGGGGCGCCACCCGTTGGCAAGGGAGACTGGCAGCTCATGAGGTCGGGGGCCCCCTGGCTGTGGGAGTCCGCACCCCGACCCCAGCTTTGGGCTGCCTCTCTGCAGCCCACCTTCCCCCCAGACGGAAGGGCTGCCGGGACCCCCTGGACGGCCAGGGCCATCCTGCCAGCTCCAGCGAAGGGAGAAAGAGGGAAGGAGGCCCAGGGCCCTGTTCTTGTTTTGCATTGGGTTTTTCTAATTGTTGCTCTTTAATTTCTAATCAGTATTATAATCGTTTTTAGAACAAGGTGTGGTTTGTGCGAGCGGTAACTCCGAAGGCCGGGTGGGTTTGGGGAAGGTCTTGTGCAAGGTGTTGGGCAGGCGGAGGGGGCCTCCTTTGCCGGGGGGGGAGTGTGCCCCCGCCCCCTCCATCCCCGCCCCGCCATCCTCCCCGCGGCAGCCCCCTCCCCCGGGCCTTGCGGGAAAGGCAGCCGCCCTCCGGGCCCGCCGAGAGAATGCGCCGCGACGCCCGGGCCCGGGCCCCCGACCCCCGCGGCGCCCCCTGCGAAACGCGGCACTGGGGAGGGGGCCTCTACCGACCCCCCCACCCGAACCCCCGGCCCCCAGCTCTCCGGGCCCTCCGCCCGGCCGGCCGGCCAGCCAGCCCACCAGGGCGCGGGGAGGGGGTTGGGTCCTGCGTCGCCTGCCTCCCCGCCCGCCTTCTGCCAGGCGCCCGGACAGCCTCCGCGGCGGGGGGCGGGCTCTCCGGAGCCACGCGGGGAGGGGGCGGGGAGGGGAGGGGGCTGGCTGGCGCCCCCCACGCGGAGCCGCACATGCGCGCCCAGCCCCCGCGAGCGCCTGGCCGGGGACGGGGCGGGGGGCGCGATGGAGATGCGGGCGCGCGGGATTGGTCCCCGGCCCGGGCTGTCGCCTGGCAACGCGCAGGAGCTCTGCGGTACCAGCCAGGCCGGGAGGATGCCGAGGGAGGGAGGGACGGGGGGTCGTGGCCAATGAGCGCCCGAAGGCAGCCCCTTCCCCTCCGCTCGGGTTTAGGCCCCCTCCCCGCCCCGCCCCGCCCCGGGCCCCCCCGCCCCCTGCACACGCTCGCAGGCAGGCCTTCGCCGCGCCGCAGGAGGGGGAGGGAGGGGCAGCCCCCTTCCTCGGCCCCGGAGGAAAAGCCAGGCGGGAAGGCGCCCGCCCCGCCCCCGGCGCAGCCCCCCCGGAGCAGGGCGGGCGGGGGCAGGGGGGAGTTGCGGTGCGACCGCGCCTGGCCCCCCTCCTCCCCCCAGGCCTTCGCCCGCCCGGGGCCCGGGGGCGAGGATGGGGGCGATGGCTGCCGGGAGGGGGCGCGGGGAGAGGGCCCGATCTGGCCGCCTCTGAGCGGGGCGGGTGCATCTCCCCCCCCGGGCGGCTTTAGTGAAGGAGGGGTAGCTTTTGGCTCCAGCCCTCCTGACTGAGAAAGGTGAGCGCGGACGGGGAGCCGAAGGCACGAACCCCCTGCAAATAACCGCAGCCTCACCGCCCTGGCTTCCTGCAGCCGCCTCTGTCCTACCAAGGGCTTCCCTCGGTCACCCCCCGAGTTCTGCCCGGCCCCGCATTCCGCTCCCGGGGCTCGGAAAAGGGGCCCGCCGCCTCCGAAGAGGGAGGCTCCGCCACGAGGCAGAGAGTTCCGCCGACTCGCAAGGCTGTCTCACGGCCGCCCCCCTCGCAAGAACAGCTCATCGCTAGCACCATCGTCTCCTATGGCTGCCGGTCCCTCCCCTCCCCGCCGCTCACTCCTCCCCCTCCTCGCCACGGGAACAGCCAAAGAGCGGGCGATGGGAAGAGCATCAGGGGCCACAGCCCCACGAGGGGATCCTGCGCGGAGCTGTAGGCGGTGGGGCGGTGGGGGTAGGCTGGCTGCAGCTCCCATCATCCTTCTGCCTAAGAGGTTGGCTGCCAGGCCCCGTGCGGTGGAGCCCGGACCTCTCCGTGGGCCCCTCCGTGTGGCTTGGGGGAGCAGCGGGGTGGTCCTGATGCTGGCGGTGGCTCCCTAAGCATCCTTCTCTGCCTTCGCCCCACTCCGGAGAGCCCGGAGAGCCCAAGCTCGCGGGAGCCTCCTTCCAGTCAGATCCTAAATGTCGCACCAAGATGTGCCGGGGAGGCTTCTGGAAAAGGGCCTGGAAAGAGGCCTCGCCTGTGGGCCTCCACTCATTTGCTGATGAGGATAACAAGGACAGCAAAAGAGGCCTTTGCGGACTAATTAAATCACAGCCGAGCCGTGCGCAGAGCATCTCTGCCCACACGGAGGCGGCCTGGGAAGGGAAGGGAAGGAGGGAAGCTGCCCATTAGTAAAAGCACCACCAGAGCCCGAGGTCTGTTCAAATTTGGCCCTTCAGTTTCCTGGCCCTCTGGGCGCCGCTGCAACACCCCACGCCCTGCAAAGAGGGGGGAGAGAGAGAGAGAGGCACTGACCTGCCTTTCCAGCCTGTTAGGGAGGTTGGGACCCCGTGAGTGAAATGCTTGGCAGACTGGAAGGAAGGTGCGCCTCTGCCCAAACCCCCAGCTTTGCTATTGCGGAGGTCTCCGAGGGGGAGACCTCGGCAGTGCTGGGTCAGAGCAACGGCTCAGTCGCTCCCCCTCGTGTCCAGGCAAGCAGGACGCCCGGTGGCACAGCACACAGCCTGCCAGGCCCGTCACTTGGAGGTGGACCGCTCCCGAGAGCCATCAGCACAGGCGAGGGCGGAGAAGAGCCCCGAAGGCTAGATCCAGCCCAAGGAGACCTCTCTCATCCGGCCAGGGGCTCCCCCAAGCGGCCCCCAAAGGGAGGGAGCCCCCAAGCGTGGAGACATGGGGCAACAGGCTGTCCTCTGGGGACACAACTAGTACTCCAGCTCCATCCAGAGCTGACTTTATTAAAAGCAATTTCTTTCTGCTAGCTCATCATGGTGGGTGCCCCACTCCTGCTAAATGCTGGAATGGTTTTGCATTTGCACTATTGGTTATGTCACTTTTTCTTTGTTTGTTTAAAAACCCCCCCCACACACACACACCTTTAGGACTGATAAGAGACCTCCATAAAACTGGAACAATTCAACTCAAAAGCATCTCTATAAAAAGGCACAAGTCTCTATGTAATTTCTCACAGCCAAGCCCTCTCATCACCCCACCCCTCTGCCCCAATACCCATGAGTGGGACCCGCCACTCAGAAACACATTCCCCTCTTCTTCAGGCACCCCTGTAGGTGTCTTGAGTATGGTTATACTACAATCCCCATCATCTCTCCTCACTGGGCAGGCTGACTGGGGATAATGGGAAGCACACCGCTTGCCCAGGTCAGGATGAACCCCTGGATGCACTTCTGCTAGGCAGAGAGGTTGATGGGTTTTCAGTGCAACTTCTCCCATTTTACCCAGACTTACTCTTGAGGAAGCCTTCCGATCATTGGCACAGTTGAATTAGGCTGCTCTCCCTTTCACCGCCCCATTGCCCTGTCTGGCACCAAATTTAGCTCAGCCGAGCGGTCCCAGCACAGTCCGTTCCAGGAGAGCAAGCGGCCTGAAAGCAAAGTTTGCAAAGCGCCCGGGCAAC
The DNA here is from genome assembly GCA_948474755.1 of Ctenosaura bakeri. Lineage (NCBI taxonomy): Eukaryota > Metazoa > Chordata > Lepidosauria > Squamata > Iguanidae > Ctenosaura > Ctenosaura bakeri. The sequence goes on from CAOLHI010004061.1 coordinate 62,434, forward strand.
GGGTGCTGCTGTGGGCATCGCTCCCAGGAGACGGAAGGGGGAGGAGAGGGGCACCGTCACACATCTCCCCCACTCCACGCTTCCCCAAATGCCATTCATTTTGCTGGCAGGGCCTGTTCACTGCCAACTCCTCCCTCCCTCCCTCCCTCTCACAAACACCCCTTCCCACCCCCACCCCCCGCTGCCCTGGGTCCTTGCTGTCCTCTGGAAACCTGACTGACTTTTCAAATCTGCCATCGTGACACTGGTACACAAGCCAGTCAAGCAACCCATAACCATCACCACCCCTTTGGTGCCAACACGGGCAAGGACAGAGAGAGCCTGGGAAGAGAGAGTGTGCGGCAGCCACACACACACACACACACCCAGGCGTGCTCCCCCTCCTTTGGTATCTTCCCAGATCAGGCTGGGTTTTGCCGAGGGGAAGGGCTAACACGGTGCAAGGAATTCCGGGAAAGGGGTGGCCGTGCGCCAGGGCTAAGATGGGCATCTCTCTGCAGCCGAAGCCGGCCACGAAGGGAAGAGGCCACCTCCCCAGCTTGGCTCTCCTTGCAGACCCCTCACCCAGACCTTCAGTTCCCAGGCATCTTTGCAGCTAGGTAACCACTACAGAACTGCTTGAAGTCTGCAGTACGGACGCAGGCTCGGCGGGTCTTGCTCCTCCCTCTTCCCCACATGCCTGGGCCTCTGGATCTGGCCAGCCCGCTCCCTGGACCACCTTTACTTCCAGCCCAGCCCTGTTTCCCACCCGCCCATCCACCCACCCCACTTCCAACATCCTGAGACGGAGATGGCTTCGTGGGTCACTGTCTATTTTTTTGGTTCAGTGTGTATCTTTATTTGGGAGGTTCAGTTGGGGCTTAACAAGACCAGATATAAAACATGAAGAGGAGGAGCATCACTGTGGGGAAACTGGCAGGTGGGGGGAGACGTGTGACCCGGCAGCCACAGTGTCCAGCTGGATTTCCTTGCCAGGCTGCTCTGTTGGCCCAGTGCAAGCCCCTTCCCCGGGCTAAAACCCAACTCCCCCAGCAATCTAGTGGTGCTGTGAGAAGGATTTGGATGCCCTCACTGGACCCTGGCTGTTTCAGCTCAGGGGGGCCTCTGCCTATATAGGCAGAGCGAGCACAGCTGTTTGGATCAGCAAACCCTAGGGAGACCAAGCCTGTCCTCCTGAGGCTTCAAAAGCCACAGAAAGGGCTATTTCTGTCCACCACCTTCCCTTGCTGGTTTTTCCCAATTCTCCCCACTAGAACCAAGTGGCTGGGAGTGTGTTTTTAAACCCATCCTGGAAAGACCCCTCAGCAGCCACCCCACCTTCCCCCCACTGCCTCCTTCCCTCCTCTTTGCTTCCTTGCACCTGGAGCTTAGCACCCCCAAAGCAACACACACACCCTGGCCTCCGGCAAGTGGCACACTCAGGCCGGAGTCCACTGTGCAACTGGGCACGGTGTTTTGGTCATTGTAGAGACTGGTATTCCTCCCTCCCTCTGCAATGACCAAGCCCAACCACCCCCCCCACCGGCTTAGAGCTGCTCCAGCCCCAACCCCAGGCATCCTTTGGCTGGCGGAGAACAGGGGGTGGTGGAAGCATCTGGCTCTGTCCCCGTAGCCAAAACCTCCAAAGGACTCCAGCAGATCTCAGCAGATGATGCCACAGCTCTGCCTCTGGCTACAGGGATGTAGCCGGATGCTTCCCAGACTGTGGGGAGGGTCCCACCGCAGTTCCAGAGTGAGCCCAGGAAGGGCCGGATGGGCAGGTGTAGCACAGCCCTGCGGGCAGAACCTCTATGCTGGGCCATCCAGGACTCTGACCGAGGGCCCTGCTGGTGCTGCTGAGACCCCCCAGCACTCTGTGAGAGAGAGGATGGGGTGGAGATGTGATGGGGCTGTGGGCCTCTGGGGCTGGGCAGATGGAAAACAGAGGTACCTCCCCACACACGAGCATCCCTCTGCTCCTCTCTCTGCAAGATCTCTAGCAAATTATGGCTTTTTTACTCTTGCTTGGCAGGAAAAAAAAATCAACATTTTGCAAGTGTTGGCCTCTCAAAAGACCAGCCCTGGGAGGGAGGTCAGCTCCCCTCTCCTCCTCAAACATCCGCCGGCCCCCTCCAGCTGGGATGTTGGTTCTTCTTTCTGCAAACTGGTCTCTCTTTGCAGACAGTGTGCTTAGAAGATGACCAGACTCTGCTTGGCAATTTGGGGGGCCCTTCCCACCCCAATTTCTCCTAAAGCCTTGCGGTGGGGGGGAGAGAATGAGGAAGCCTGGTGGAGACCACCTCCCCTCCCCCCACACCCCTAAACTGGAAGAAGTCTTGCGTCACTAGTGGGAAACGAGCCCGCTGCTGGATCGGGGCTTTCTCTTTGCCACCCTCCCCAACCTGGAGGCAACCCAAGGAGGAGGGTGGTGGCAATCTGTTTTATTGGGTGCAAAGGGGCCAACAGGTGTGTCTCTGAAACAGTGCCCAGGGGCCCCAATCCTCCAAAATGAGGAATGGGGGGAAGGGAAGAGGAAGAGGAGGAAAAGAACCCCCTGTCCTTTACTCCTCGGTTCCTTGGAAGAGAAGCCGAGGCAAGAATCCGAGGCGGCTCCGACAAGACCGTCCCTTGGCAACACATTTTCGGTTGGCAGCAGCACTGAGGCAGGCGTTGGATGCCCAAACAGCTTGGCCACAGAGATGGAAGCTTTGGCAAATAACTTAGGGAGCGGGCGCCCAGTCTGGCTCCTGGCACAGGCCCCGCCTGGCCTCCCACTTCTGAGCAATCCCCCACAGCCGTGCCCTCTTTCTCTGGGTTCCCACAGATGTCCTCCTGGGGTGGCCGACGCCAAGACTGGGTCTCCCACCGGGACCATGAGCAGGAGGAGTGAAGGTGGCTGCTGGAAACAAAACCCCAGGGGCGAACAGTGCGGTCGGGGTGCATGGAGGGTGGCGTGGCAGTTGTGCCGAGGGACCCCTTGCTCTTCCTGGCAGCACTCCCTCCGTCCGCACCCAGGAGCCAAGCCCCTCTCGGCCTCCACCCTGTTTGGCTGCAGAGGACATCAGAGCGGCTCCTCCACCCAGAAACCCCACAGACTCTCCCTCTTTGGCTGCCAACTGGCCAGCGCTCACTGGAAGAGAGGCCCACGTGCATGAGATCCGCAGCTAGGAATCCCAAATCTCAGCTACATCTTCTGGGACCAGCCAGCAAACGGAAGCTCCCCTCTCCTGCAGACGGTCCCATGGCCCAGCAGGGTGGTGGAAGGGTGTGGTTGAAACCGGGGGCTGTCTGGGTGGGTGGGCAGGCGGTCGATCAGGCAAGAGGCGGCTCACATGATGGTGCAGGAGGAGAGTGGATTGCGGACGTGGCAGGTGCAGGCGGCCCCGCAGTACTGGCGGAAGGTCTGGTAGCAGCTGCGGTCGGCGTCGCTGCTCCACTGGACCTGGTTGGTGGCCAGGGCCTCTGCCGGCAGCCGGTTGAGGATGCTGGTGTTGACGGCCAGGGCAGCCAGCCCGTAGTCGGTGAAGAGGACAGTCTCCCGCTTGCAGGTGGGGCAGGAGATGAACTTGTACTTGGGGCAGGACTCGTACAGGATCTGCAGGCACTCCTCGCAGACCGAGTGGAGGCAGGAGAGGATCCGGGGCCGCTTGTTGGTGAAGTTGTACCTGTGGCCGCAGGTGGGGCACTCCAGGGGCTCGCAGGGGGCCGAGGGGTGCAGCACGTACTGGTTGACGATCACCTCGTCCGTGGAGGGCGGCGGTGGTGGCGGAGGGGGATGTGGAGGCAGTGGGGGCAGTGGAGGGGGTGGCGGCGGGCGGTGGTAGCAGAGGTCGGAGCCGCCATGGCGGGGCCCCGGGTAGAGCCGCTCACGACGGGGCAGGGGGGCGTCCGGGAGAGGCCCAGGGAGCCGGGGGGTCCGTCAGAGGGCCGGGAGGTCCCCCCGCAGGCCTGGTTGACGATGATCTCTGACTCGGAAGGCCAGGCCCGCTTGGCCACCAGTGGGGGGTCGCGGCGGGGGGCCGGGGCGTAGCGTGAGGGGGCGCTGCCCTGGCGCTGCTCCGGGAACTTCTCCGGGTGGATGATCTTCATGGCCTCCATCTTGAGGATGACCTGCTGCCCCTTCAGGCATGACATGAGGAGGCTCTTGACATGGCTCTCGGGCGCTCGGGCCTCTCCCAGGGCCTCCTGCATGGGGCTAGGCGGCGCTGGCGGCAGGCCAGGCTTTGAAGCGGGCACGGGCCGTGAAGCGGCAGCGCTGGAGAAAGCCCCCGGAGCGGCACCCGCAGGGGCGCATCGTGGGCCCAAGGTGGCAAAAATGGCTGCTTCCCGGGGTGGGGGGAGGCTGGCAGGAGGAGTTGTTGGCACCACTAGGCCGGCAGGGTTGTGAGCATTCCCAGTGGGGTGCAGAAGGCGGCGCTCCTAGGACCAGCCCCCCAAATGTAACCTGGGGAGTCCTGTAGGACAGATCCCCGGATGCCTGGCTGGGGGAGCCGTGAGGATTTTGGCTGCCCAGGGAACAAGGTCACCTGGACAGCAGGTGAGTCACGCCCAAGGCCGCCTTGCAGGGCCGGCTGGAATGCCCCTCCGGAGCAGCTGGGGCCTTGCTTGGCGCGCCCCTCCCTCGCGGGGCTGGAGTCCTGTTTACATGTGAGGAGATCCTGACGAGGCTGAAGAATGTGTTTGGCAAATTCCTGGGCTCTGACTTCAACCTCCTGCTCTCCCACTCTCCCCGTCACAGACGCCCACGCAGCAGCACCTTCTCTCAAGGCAGCGCCGGGAGGAGCATCCGCAGTGGGGTGCGGGGTGGACACGTCTGGTTCAGGTACTGGGGGGCCGGCAGGCAGGCATCCTCAACACAGGTGCCCAGCTCTTCTCCCCTTGCACCTCGCCTCTTGGGTCTCTCTGGAAAACAAAACAAACCACTTTAAAAAAAGTCTGTTTTCTGCCTTAACAGCCTAACATCTGTCCAACTGGAAGCCTCATTTTGCTTGCCCTGCATGGTGATAGGTGGGTGTAATTCTGACAGCCTTCCCACAATGCCCTTGGGAACGGGGAGAGTGCCTTGTCTTGGGTGCAAAGCTGGTGTGTGTGTGTGTGTGTGTGCTATGAGTGATAGCCATCCCTCCCAAGGAGAGATCTCTTGGCTCGAGCCCTAAACTCTAAACCTGGGACCCGGTGTCTCCTGTCAGGACTCTGCAGACCTCCCCCTGACACTTTCCTTTCTGAATCCCAGTTGGAGAGCAAAATGGGGATGGGGACCCCCTCCCCAAAAGATTACAGGCCCCTGTCTGGGATCACTTTCTTTCTTTTCCTTCCTTCCTTCCTTCCTAACCTCCCTCCCTCCCTCTCTTTCCCTCTGCCTCCAGCAGAAAGGGTCTCTCTGTATCAGCAGCCAGAACAGTTGTTCTTAAGCTGTGGCCCTCTGTGGATGTTTTGGGCTTCAATTCCCAGCACCCACCACCACCTCTTCCTCCCTGGCCAGTGGTCTGGAGGGATCCTGGAGGGCCAAAGGGCCCGGCTTTGGAAGACAGAAGGCCCGCAGCCCTCGCCTGCCACAGGGAGCCCCAAAACTGCTGGGCTGCGGCAGGCCCTCTCAGAAGAAGCTGCTAGAGTTACGAAATCTGCCCTGCAGGAAGGAACCTGACTCTCCGGCACTCAATGTGCATGCGCGCGCACACACACCAAGCCGAGCTCAATGCCACAGTAGATTTCCAGTGCTGAGAGGGAGCAGGCAGGGTGCACTAAAGCATGCACAGAGTTGTTTCAAAGGCAAATGTGCTGGAAAAGGGCTGGCTTCTCCTCCCCTCAGGGATGGCACCCAACTCAAAGAGGAGGGGCAGGCAGGGGCTGCCGGCTCTCTCAGCACCTGCTCAGCTCAGCAGCCCCCAACTCACACAGTGCCGGCAGTGCAAACCTCCATGCCTGTCCCACAGCGCCTGCAAACGTCACCGGCGCCTCTCCTGTGGTCGAGCGCCACAAGATGCAAGCACATCTCCCCTTCCTCCTCCCCCCACATTGCAAGGCTCCCCACACACCGCAGCCGCGAAGGGCTCCACGAGTCACTTCCTCTCCCCAGAAGCCCTGGGGAACCACAGATCTCTCCAAGCAGGCAGCTGGGCTGGGAGGCTGCAGAAATTTGGAGCTCCACAGGGCTCTTCACCTGGCAAAGTGAAGGAGGCCACCAGAACTCGGCCAAGGCACAAAATGGGGTGCAGCGGCAGCTGGTGGGGACCCCCACGCAAGGGGAGGGGTGAATCCCCTCCAGGTCTCAGTCTTAACTGTCTGGAGCTGTCCAAGGTGATGAACTCATTTGGTGGATGGCATTAAGCACCCTGAAGTTCAGACTAAGGCCGCCACCCCAGTCCACCCCCAACTCTGGTGTGGGGGGCACCAGACTTAGGCCGCCCGGCCGTGGCTGCTCCTTCTGGCTCCCTCTGCACGGCTGCAGTACAATTCACAATCCCGGCCCAGCTCGGGACGGGGCACTCTTAATATGGAGCACCAACGAAACACTTCCGACGATATTGAAATATCGTTTATCTCCAGCTAGCGTGGAAAAGGAAATCACTGGAACAGAGGTGGGTTCAAGCAAGAGGAATTTCTGGTGCACTGCTCTGGGTCCAACTTCCCTTTTTGCAATGATAGAAGCATGTGAGTCACACAGGACTCTTCTGCTTTGGGCTGAAACGTCTTTTTCCTGAAAGACAGGAAGCGTTCGAGATAACAAAAGCAGACCTTGCTGTGTGCCAGCAGGCTGGCATTTCCAGAGCCAGGCCGCTCCGCTTTCTGTTGCCCACATTGTCTCCACGGAAAGGAAGTGGGGAGGGGAGAAGGGGTGGAGGGCAGGAGCCGAGGAACCGCTCCTTCCCCACCGGCAGCCCCTATTTCCTTGGTCCCCAGGCTGAATCGCAGTTCCCGAGGGTCTCAGAGACAAGCAGGCCCTGGGAAATCTGTCACAGCCTCCAGAAAAATGGCCAAAGCCCCCCCCCTGCCTCCCGCCGCCTGCTTCTGTCCTCTGGGGTCAAAAAGGGCAGAAATGGGGCCAGCCAGAGGGCAGATGGAGGAGAGCAGAGAGTCGCGTGGGGGCACAAAGGAGCCTCCCCCTGGGGACAGCCGGCCGGGGAAAGTCCAGACCTGGAAACAGTCACCTTGGGGGGGGGTGTACTACACTTTCCAGAATCCCCAGGCCTTCCCAAAATCTGGGGGATGCAGTCTAGGAAATGAACGGCCCCGAGGGCTGGTGGAGACCCTCCTCCCTCCTCAGTGGCTTCACAGGCCTGCCTCAGGCACCCCTCTGCATCTGCCGGGGGCCTGGACCCCCCCCCAAGGTGGTGTTCAAGGAGAACAGAATTCTCCACCGACTACAAAGCCAAGCTTGTGGGGCTCCCTGCCACCGGCCCTTAGAAAAGGATTGGGGAACCGAGCAGGGGATTCCCTCCCCCCACATTCTGGCTTCTCTCCGGAGGGGCCGGGTGTCCCAAAGGCCCGTGGAACTCTGCCGGGTGGGATTCTCCATCCCCGGAGCCCTGATTTGGAAGGCCTCTCCAAAGCGCCCCGGCCGGTCTCCCCCTCCCGCCCCGCCTTTGGCCCCGGCTGCCCACCTGGCCGGGCTGTTGTTCCCCTCGAGTCAAGCCTGGCCTGCCTCCGTGTCCCCCCCGCCCCCGGCAGCTCCTCCGCCCCGCAGCAGCCCCTCTTCCGAGCAGGGAGGGCCAGGCAGGGCCCCGGAAAGTCGCCCGCCCGAAAGCCCGCAGGCCGGGGGGCCCCGGAGCGCCTTCCTCGGGCCCAGCCGAGGCCGGGGGGCGACTGGCCGGGAGGAGGGAGGGGTGCTCCCGGGGCGACCCCGCCGCCGCCGCCGCTCACCTGGCCGGGGGAGGGTCCGCGCCGTCCTCTTCTGCCCCCTCCTTGCGGGGAGGCTCCGGCGCCCCCCGCCCTTTGTCTCCGCTTCGTCCTCCGGGGTCTCGCAGGGCGGGGGGAGGGCGGACCGGGCGGTGTCTTCAGGCGGAGCCCCGGCGAGGGCGTCGCTGCCGCTGCCTCTCCGGGGAGCGGAGGGGGTCAGCCCCCTCGCCGCCGCCGCCCCCCCGCTGCTTCCGCGGCCCGAGGGCCACGCTCGGCGGGGCTTCTCCCTCCGGCTCCCCGCTGGCCTGGCCCGGTCCCGGGCGCCGGAGAGGGGGCGCCGAGGGACCCCCGCCCGCCCCCGCCTCGCCCGCCAGGCGAGGCGAGGCGAGGCAAGGCAAGGCCGGGCAAGGCGAGGCGGCGCCGCGCCCCGGCCCCGAGGATGCTGCAGCGGCGGCGGCGGGAGAGGCCGGCGGCGGCGGCGGCGGCGGCGGCGGCGGGGGGGCCCCGGGGCGGGCCGAGGGGTCTCCGGGCGGGCGGGGGCGGGGGCGAGGGAGGCCGCGGCGCTGCGACCGAGGCTCCTGCGCGGGGCCGCGGGGCCGGAGGTGACTTTGCCCGGGCGCCGCGGATGCGCCGCTGGCCTGGAGGCGGCGGCGGTGGTCCCGGTCCCTCGGCCGCCCTCGGCTGCCCGTCGCCCCCCGCCCGCCCGCCCGCCCGCCCTCCTTGCCTGCCCGCCCGCCTTTCCTCCTCCTCCTCCTCCTCCTCCTCCTCCTCGCCTCTCCTCGGCCGGGCTCTTCTCCTCCTGCCTCCGCCTCTCGCGCCTCCGTCTCTCCGCAGTGAGCGCGGCACTGCAGTGGCGCCGCGTCCGGCTCCGCGCCACGGATCCCGCCGCCCTCCTTCCCTCCCGCCCTCCCTCCGCCGCCTCCGCCTCCCGCCCGCCCTCCCCCTCCCGCCAGCCGGGGAGCGCGCGGAGGATGCCCGGGCGGCGGCGGCGGCGGCGGCGGCGGCGCCTTAGCGCCCGCCGCTCTCCTCCTCCCCTTCCCCCGCCTCTCTCCGAGGAGGGGCGCCTTGCGCTCCCCCTCCCCGCCTGGGCTGCGAGGGGGCGGCCGCTACGGGCTGGAGGCGCCGGGGGGGGAGGCCCGGAGGCCCCGGAGGGAAGGAAGGCGGGAGAGGGGAAGGGCGGCCCCGCCGGCCGAGGGACCCCCACCCCGCACGCAGCCCCCGGTGCACCGCCTCCCCCCTCCCCGCGCTGCCGCGGCTCTTGGAGGCCGCGCGGGGGTCCCTCGGGGGCCACACGGGAATGGGGTGGGACCGACGCCCCCCGGGACTGCGAGGGAGAGAAGGGAGGGCCTCCTTGTGCGTCGCCCCATCCTTCACGGGGGCCCCACCCCCTCCCAAATCTGTCCCTCCCCAAACCCTTCTCCGGTCGCGACCGTTCTGTGCGGTAGCCACAACCTCCCCGTGAGGAAGGCCTGTCGGGATGACGACCCTCCGGACCTCGCAAGAAGGGCATTGGCGCTGAAGGGGGCGACCCCCGACCCAGGCCACGGGGCCCCCGGAGCGCTCCGGCATCCGAACCCGGGGCGCCTGGGCTGACCTCGGAGGCTCTCGCTCGGCCTGTGCGTTTTGGTGGGGGGGTCCTGATTTCACCGCGGACGCAGAGGAGGGAGGCAGCGGGCAGAGAGGGGGCGATGGGACCCCCTTAGCTGGCTTTGAAAGAGGGCGCGGGGGGGGCGGGAAGAGGGAAGGGAGCCCCGCCAAGACCAGCCAAGCCCGGCCGCAGCTCCCCGCGTCCGCCTTTCTTCCCGAGGGGGCCATCGAGGGTTTGGGCCGAAGGCGGCAGCCCTGGGCTTCTTTTGTGGGGAGGGTCAGCTCATCCCCTCCTGCCCCCAGCCGGGACTGGGCGGGGGGCGCCCCTTGCAAGGCCCGCCGCCCCTCCGGAGGAGACGGTCCCTCAGCTCGGATGGGCTTAATTGGGCCTCAGCCCCGGGAAGGAAAGCCAAGGCACGCGCACGCGCTCGCTTGCTCTTCTCAGCCCCCGAACCCGCCCTGAGCCCCCGAAGCCTTCGGTGCGAAGATTCCGCCCGGCCGCCTCTTCAGTGAATCCCCCGGCCTGCCCCGGTCGGCCGGCTCCGGTGCGTGGCTGGCAACTGGCCTCGGGGCTCAAGCGGCCCCGTCCTGCGTGGCCGGAGGGCCCCCTGGCCGGAGACAGTCCGAGGGACCCCAGGACTCGGAGGGTGGGCAATTCGGCGCTCAGGCCCCCGGAAGAGGTGAGGCCCATTCGGGCCCGGCCACCCCTCCGGGCGTGGGAGTGCAGCCTCCGCCCCGTTGACTGGGCTGCCCGGGAGGGACCATGGGACTTGCAGTGCAGCTCGCCCTGGGCAAAGGAGTCTTCCTCCGTTGACGTTCCCTAGTCACACAAAGGTAGAAGAGCCGCAGCTTTAAAAAGTTTGCAACCCTGGTGAGGAGAGGAGAAAGTCCTCTGCACCAGCTCAGAGACACTGGAATGCTGCTCCACAGGATGTGCCATCGCTCAGCTGCGCTCTCGGAAACCACCCCCGACACCCCCAACGAGCTCTAACTCTTTCCCTCCCCCCAAAAACACCACCCCCCAGCCCCAAACTGGTTTTACCTGTTTTGCAGAACAAACAGGGGGGGGGAATGGAAAGGAACACTCCAGCCTCTGGTCTAGACATTGACTGTGTTCTTTCCACAATTTCTCAGTTTTCTGTGCAAACTTCTGCCCTGTTTTTTTTTCCAGGGCCGGCTTGTTTTGACCGCCCCCCCCAGGCAAAAGGTTTCCACTCTGGCCAGAGAAGAAGGCGGAAGGCCAGTGACAGACCCCGCTCCAAGGTGCGGCCGATAAAAGAAATTACAACCTGCCGATCCTTAAGAATAACCTCCCTCTCGCTGAGCTGCCTCAGGTCGAGCAGAGGAACAACCAAGAAGGTGTTTCAGAAATATGAGAGATGCCCTTAGATTGTCTCCTGCCTCCCTGTTTTGAATGCTAGACCAGCGCCCTGGTTCTTTAGGTGTCGCTGCCACTGCTGCTGTACTCTCCCTCTGCACAGCTCATGCGCAGTTTACCTCTGAAAGCAACTCAGGTTTAGCAAAGTGCAGCTCCGAACACAACTAGAACAAAGGCACATTTCTTCGTCTTTTTTCAAAACGTGTGTTCCTTCAACTTTGTTGCTCTGAACAGTTAGGACACCATCAAAGGACCTGTTTTCATCCTCATTAACAACTAATAATAATAATAATAATAAACGGTGTCCTCTTTTTAAGGCCTGCCTGCATACAGAGGGAGGAGATGTGCGGTGCAAGGAGAAATCTTTTGGGCCCGTTTCCCTCCAGCGAGGGCAGGCAGCTGGGCGTGGACCTGCTTCCTGTTGAGCATCAGGAAACCTCCCGCCGGTGCAGCAGCCCTTCCAACCACTCCCCACCGGCGTATTTTCTCAGCTTCTTTTTTCTGATAAGCCCCCAAAGACCGCCCCGAGGGGTCTTGAACACCCTTTTTGTCACAGGATGTGGAACGTGACCGACATCCCGCACGCCTTCTCAGAGACACAAATAACACAGTCACAGAAACAGCCTCCTGCTGGAAGTCTAATATCAAAACTTTGCTGCCCGTATTTTCCCCCCGAGGAGGTCCTTGAACCTGGCATTTGCGCTTCCTTCCCTGCTCCGTGTGGAAATCCTTCCTCTGAGCAATCCCTTCTTTCCCTCCTTCTGCTTAGCTAGAGGGAGACTGTGAGCCCCTCGCGTGCAGGGGACCGTCTGAGGCTTTGGGGGCCGGGGCTGCTCCTCTGGTAAAGGGAGGGCTGCAGTCGTCTGGGAGAGACTTGGATTCAGATTCTCCTTTCTGGAAATGAGGGTTAGGAAGAGGCAGCGGACAGATGACCTCTGAGGGCCAGGTCATCGAAAGGACCCCCTCCTTTCAGGAGAGGCAGTGAAGTCCAATGGGGAGACACTGTTGGCTGCCCACCCTCCCTGCCAGCAATCCCCACGAGAATGAGGCCCCCTCCTCAAAGGCCAAGGGGCCCACCTGCCCTGCTGGCCCCAGCTGGCCCAGGTAAGGCTGGTTCCCCCTGCCCCGCCACTGCCTTTGCCTGGGCCTTTCCCCACACAGAGCCCTCTTGTTTCTCTGGCTCTTTGTTTTCTCCCCTGGGCTTGCCTCATCTTGGCGCTCGCTGGCTCTCGGTGCCCAAGCCATCGCTGGGCAGGCAGGCGGGCATTCTTCTGTCGCAGCTGAGCCGGCCTTTGTAGATGGGCAGAAAGAAGTTGTGGAGCTGCCGGAATCTCCCCAGTGGGCAGAGGGGGAGGGTTCACCTTTGGTGTCCTACTTTTAAATGTTCACTCTTCAGTGAAGGACAGGCACAGACCTCACCTAACAAAGGGGCCACGATCGGAGCAAAAGAAGCACCCTGCCGTCTCTCTGGTAGGAAGGACATGGGAAGGCCTCTTCCAAAATGGCACCTGCTGCTCAGAGAGAGTCTGCACCATCTGGAAGCAAAGCCTGTGTCCCCCCACCGCTCCAGCGCCCCTTCCCACCCCCCCAAAACAACTGCTACTAATCATAAGCAAATATACACAGACGTTTCAAGAGGTTTACATCTCATGTAACTACTTGACCAGGAGCACCATTTTCTACCCATGTATTCAAAAGGGAGCTTCGCCGAGTTCAGTGGCCCTTATTCCCAGGCAGAGGAAGTGGGAGAAGGAGAGGCAGCCTGACTTCTGAACGAGCCCCTTGGCCCTGAGTGGGACTTACGGGAAAGACACACAGGATCTGGGCTGCCTGATGCTCTCAGCCTCAGCCCCATCCACGCAGGCAGAGTCAGAGCAGAGGACACCTGTCCCTCTGAGGGGTCCCCACGGCCTCTGCTGGAATACTCCTCCCCCTCCCCAGCAAAGGAAGGGGCCTCTCTTGCCCCCAGGGAGGTTGTGCCCCTGTCACCACCAGGAGGAGGTTTCTTGTCTGAAAGGAGGGTCCCGGGTGCGTGGGGGAGACTCAGCTCCGAGGAAACCTGGCCAGGTCATCAGTGAAGATAACGACGACAGCAGAAATCAGATCATGTCAGGACAGTGGCATGTTCCTGCATAGAATCCCCACGCAGGGCCATTCCCCGGGGCCGGGCAGGAGGCAGGGGCGGGGGTCCTGGGTGCTCAGCGCAGGAGGAAGAGGAGGAGGAGAGTCAGGCCCGGCAGGTCTCCATCTCTCCAGCCAGAGGCCCGGAGCCTGGGGCCTGGGTCAGGCCATCTGACAGCCCTGCAGCCACAGCCCCAGAGGGATGGGGGTGCTTTTTCCACCACTGCTGCTCCTTCCCAGGGAGGGGCCCGGGGGGACGGTGGGGGGTAGAAGCGCCTGTTCCAGGAGAGGAAATCCTCCACTTCTCCTCCACCCGGCCCCCGGTGGGCGGCCACAATGCCCGGCTTCCCTCCGCCACGCCGGCCCGCTTTCCTCCCGGGCAGCCAGAGGAGGATGGACGGACCCCCTGATCTTCAGCGGGGCTGGGGCTGGGGAGAGGGCCGCCTCCCCCTGGGCTGTGGAGGGCCCCCATCCTGCACCGGCGCTCCCTCAGCCGGCTGCTCAGAGAGAAGGGCTTTATTTATCTGACAGCAGAGCTGACACATGGTGACGCAAAAGGAGCTGGAGGGATGCGTGGCAAAAATAGCAGAGAGGGCCGGCGGGCGGGTGGGAAGGCGCGCCAACGCGTGCCAGCGCACAGAGGCAACCGGCAGGCCGCGGGCCCGGCCTCCGTCCACGAGGCCCCTCTCTCCGTGCCCACCCCCCCCGTGCCCGCTCTCCCTCCCCCAGAAGGCCGGGGTTTGGTCTCCAGCCGCGGACGGCCAGAGGCCTCCCGGGCCCAAGGGCACCGTTCCCAGGGCCTGGTGGCCCGCCTTGGAAAGGGGAGGCTCTGCGGGGCTGCTGTGGCTGCCGGACGACAGACCCTCCGCCCGCTCCTCGGCGTCTCTTCTCCTCGCCGCCTCCAGCGCTACTGTCGTGAAAGCAGGGCCGCTGCTTAACCTCCGCAGATGACCTGCATACAGGGGACGGTGAAGACACTCCAAGGTTTCCGGCGATTTCCCAGCCGCTAATCAGCACGGAGGCTGCTGCGGGCGAGGAGTCAGAAGAGCTCCAGGACCGGGAGGGCGGCCGCGAAGGGCCCGGTCCCGGCCCGCGGCGGCGCATCCCCCTCCGCCCGCGAAGGCGGCAGCCCGGCGGGCGCGAGGAACGGCCTGCGGCGACCCCTGGTGCTGGCGCGCGGGAGCGCAGGAGGCGCCCCGGGCACTCCGCGCCCTTCTCCGCCCGGAGGCCTCCCGGGCTCCAGCCCCGGGGAGAAGGGAGGGGAGGGCGGCCGGGCGCCCCCCGCGCGGGCCTCGCGGATCCGGGCCCCAGGTGGCCCCGGGGGTCCTCCGTGCCGGGCCCCGCGGGGAGGGCGGTGCTCTGCGCGTTCCAGTCCCGGCGGGTGGGCGCGGGCGCAAAGCCCTCCGCTGCCCAGGGACGGCGCCCGCGGCCCCCTAGTGCCCCCTTCGGCAGAAAACCTGCCCCTCCAGCCCCCCCGACGCCCCCCTTTTTGGAGAGAGAGGGAGGGGCGAGCGCTGGGGGGCCGAGGGGCCTCCTGTCCCTGCAGGCGCCCCCGCCCCCGCCGCCCCCGCCGAGGGTCCGCGGCGCCTGAGCCCGCCCCGGTGCCCGGTCGGGCCTTTCCCCCCAGGCCTGCGGCTGGCTGCAGGGCCGGGGGTCTCAGCCTCCCCCTCCCTCCCCCTCCAAGGGCCGCGTTGAGCCCCTCTCCCGGGGAGCGGTTCCGGGGAGCCCCGAAAGGGCGCCGGGCAGCCTGTGGCCTGTCTCTTGGCCGGACAGATAACGGCGCCCCTCGGAAGAGGACAGGCTTCGCTGGGGGGGCGGGGGGTCCTGGCAGGGTTTTTGCACCCCCCCTTCAAGAGGCTGTCACCGCGGGGCTGGGGCTGGTGGGGCGGGTCAGGATAGGGCGCGGTAATTACGAGACAGTCGTCGCAAGAGTCATGGCCAGCGCCTGGGGACGAGGGGCTGCCGGCGGCGGTGCCGGGGCTCCACGGGGCGGGCGAAAGCTCCCCGGGGCCTGGCCGTCAGGGGGGCCACGGGGCCACCGGAGCCCCACCGAGGCCCGCGACGCCCTCTGGGAGAGGCCCCCAGCCCCCCGACACGCCAGCCCCCTGGCCCCGGGCCCGGCGCCCGGCGGGAGGGCGGCGGGTGGGCGGGGAGGCGGCGCGGGCCGAGGGCCGGGAGCTGTCCAGCAGCTGCCCCTCCCTGAAGGCCCCCGGCGCCGCGGACGGCCCTCGGCGCCTGGGGAGGGAGGAGGAGGGAGAGGGAGGCGGAAGGCGCTCTGCACGTGCCCAGGGGCCCCGCGCTCCCTGACCAGCACGGCGCTGGTCGGCTCCCCTGGGCGGGGTCCCCTTCGGAAAGGCGGGCGGTGCGCGGCGGCGGGGCGGAAGTTCAACCGGTGAGGCTCCTCCCGTGGAGGTCCGCCTGTCCGGGGCCGGGAGAGGGAGGGAGGCGGGCGGCGGGAAGGGCAAACAGAAAAGAGTGACCTCAGCGCGGCTGGCAGGGAGGGAGGGCGGGAGGGAGGCGGGGGCGGGCGGGAGGCGGCCGCCCAGGTGAGGCGGCAACCCAAGGGCGCGCCCAGGCCCTCCCGGGCGGCTGCCAGAGGCGAAGCGGAGCCAGCGCGGGGCGCCAGCACCCCCGTCCGCACCGGCAGACGCGCCACGGGCGCCCCTGGGCAGCGACAGCAGCAGCGGCGGCGCCCGGAGGAGGCTGCGGGAGACCCCGGAAAGAACCGCTCGTGGGGACGCGCCGAGCGCCCCCCGCCCCGCCCCGCCCCGCCCCGCCAGGTAAGAGAGCGCGAGAGGGCGAGGGAGCGGGACTCGGCGTCCCCCGCCTCCCGGGTCCCCTTGCCCGCCCTCCCCCCCTCCGCACCTATGGCTTCTCCTCCTCGCAACGGCCCCGCGAGGTGGGCTGGCCGGCCGGCCGGTTGGGAGGGAGGGATCTGAACCCGGCTCCGAGGGGAGCGCGTGTGGGCTCTCCGGGGCTGCTTCGGAGGATGTCCGGGAAGGAGATCGAGAAACCCTTCCCCGAAAGTCCTGGGAGGGGGAAGCGGGGGCGCGTGGCGGGTGCCCGGTGCTCTCATAGGGAGTCCGGAAGAAAATCCAGGCCAGGAAAATAAAAATAAGCCACGACGCCACTCTCTCCACGCACAGAGAGAAATCCAAAACGCAATAATGTAGGACTGGAAGGTCACAGGGGCCCGTTTCCAAAAACAGCCCCCTAATGTTTTTGCCCGGGCTTGGTCTGAAGCCAAACCGGGATTCCCCCCCCCTCCCCCGGGATCCTCCTCTTCCTTGTGGAGCTGTTTTCCGTCAATATCCCAAGAATCCCGGCGCCCCTCTCAGTACAAATCTTTCCAAGGCACTTTTGAAGCCACCACCCCATCTATAAAGACAGATAATGATACCAAATGATTTTTGGGTTAATTGGTTTTATCAATACCTCTCAAGAGCTCTTTAGTCTTGTGTGCTGCCTGGCAGAACGGGGTTGGGCTGGAGGGACTTTGGGTTCCGTCCAGCTCTGGGGTTCTGGGATTCCAGTGAGTTACTGATTTTGGCCAATGGGGCGGCAAGGATTCCGCTGACCCCAAATAGCTGGCTGCCTGAGCACAGTGGTCCTGTGATGCCCTGCTTCTTTTCCTAGGGGTCTATTATGGTCTGGAATCTGTGTGCCTTGCTTGGCAGGGGATCAGGGTCCGACTCCTGGATCGATATTTGGGGCATTGGCTCAACCGGGGCTGCCATATTCCCCCCCATTCTTTCTTCCCTGCTGCTGTGCTTTTAACAGCAGCCCTCACCACCTCACCAAGAGAGGCAGCATTGTGTAGTGGTTTGAGCACTGGACAACAACCCTAGAGAACACGGTTCGATTCCCCACTCAGCCATGGAAACCCACTGGGTGACCTTGGGTGTGTCACACACTCTCAGCCCCAGAAAACCCCATGATAGGCTCACCTTAGAGTCACCCCAAGTTGGAAACAGCTTGAAGACACACAACAGTGGCCCACCCAGGGCACAAGTGGGACTTTCATCAGAATGGGGAACATAAAAATTGCAGGGAAAGCTTCACCTGTTAGATTTCTGCATGCCCTTCTGCTGCTGCAAATGAGTAAAGGATTCCTTTCATGCTCACTTTGGGCCTCAGAAAGGAAGGACACCTTTGGAAAATACGAGGGTGGTGGAGTTTCACCAGTTGAACTTTGGCCCGTTGCGTAGCAAAGACCGGTCTGAAAAAATCCAGTGGCAGGCTGGGAGCCTGACCCTCTGTGTCCCCCCCCCCCGCACATTCTTCTCCTTATCTTGGGATGCCTTTAAATAGTATAGCTGTTAAAAAGACACGTAATGCTAGTATTTATTATAAGAGCAAGGGGAGGGCGGAAGCCTCGCCGGCTAAGGAGAAAAACCTCCAAAATATTGATTTTGGACCTCAGCCCAAGGCCCTCCCCGGTGGCTGGAATGAGAGGCGGGAAGGATGTGCACCCATGGACTGCAAAGGGGGAAAAGGAGGAGAAGGAGAAGGCACCCCACCCCACCCCAGAATCCAGGGGACAAAGACTCAGCCTCTGGGGGTCTGGATGGGGTTGCCAACTTTCCTGTCAGCCTCTGTAGCTGTGCTTTAGCAGAAGCTTCCTTGGTTTTTTGGTGGAGGTGTGTGGAACCTGTGCTTTCCACAGCCTGGGGAGAAGGAGAACAGGTCCTGCTCAACCTAGGCCTGTATTCGTGGCCAGCCTGACTTTGACACCTGTCTTTGAGCCCATTTTCTAAGAAGAAAAGGAGAAGAATCAGAAGTGCCAGACTTGGTCCAGCTGCAGATGCTTTGGGACCGGGACCTTGCCGCCTTCCGAAGGGCCACAGCCTCTGTCCTTGTGCCCTTGGCACAGCCTGCAGGGATCAGAAGGGTCACTTTCATTTTTCTGTAGCGTGTCACTCTTCAAGCGACAGCGTCAGAGTGGGCCCTTTTTCCTTCGCCAGGTTGGCAACCCCAGTCTGAAAAATCTGACTTAAGATTTAAGTGGAAGCGTCGGTGAAAGGAGTGGAGGCAGCACCTTGAGCAGGGTGTTTTGGCAGGATTGTAAACACCTTAGTGCAGCCAGAGTCCTGTACAGACACAATCCAATCTAGTCTGTATTCTGGAGCAAAAATTTCTCTCTTTGTACTGCACAAAGGATGCACCAATTACACTCCAGGGCTCCCCCTGTCTTCTCCTGCAAGGGGTGTGTGTGTGTGCTGTACGTCTGGAATCTTCAGTTCTTTGCTTTGACTCATTTATGCAAAGTTTGGGAACCTTTGGTTTCGGCTGAAAAGCTCCTTTTGCTCCTCCTGAGACCCAGGAGCTCGCTCAAGGTGGGTGTAGGGGGGAGACACTAAGCTACAGGGATTAGAAAGAAGAGAGTCAGGCATCTCAAGGATGTTGGAAGGGATGGGAGTGGATTTGGTGGTTAGGGGCGTGAGCTCAGAGCAGGATGTTCTCTGCTTCAGATTCCACCTTGACCTCATAAGCCTTACCAGGAACAATTTAGGGAGCCAGGTATGTTAGATTGGGGAAGGGAAAACTTGGAAGGGACATGATGGGGCCATCTTTAAATATCTGAAGGAATCTCATGTAGAAGAGAGGGGCTTGTTTTCTGCTGCCCCAGAGACTAGAACACAAACCAATGTGTTAAAATTCCAAGGGATTCCACCTAAACCTTGGAGAGAACTTCCTAACTGTGGAAGCCATTTGATTCTCTCTTTTTGGAGATCTTTAAAGGGAGGTTGGAGGGATATCTTTCGGGAGTGCTGTAATTGTGTATTCCTGCTCCGAAGGGGGTTGGTCTAGGTGACCCCTGTGTGGTCCCTTCATAGAATCATAGAAATGTAGAGTTGGAAGAGACCACACGGGCCATCCAGTCCAACTCCCTGTCATGCAGGAACACCCTCAAAGCACTCCCGACAGATGGCCATCAAGCCTCTGCTTAAAAACCTCCAAGGTAGGAGACTCCACTACTCTCCGAGGCAGCAGATTCCACTGCCGGACAGCCCTGACTGTCAGGAAGTTCTTCCTGAGGTTCAGGTGGAATCTCCTTTCCTGCAGCTTGAATCCATTGCTCCTTGTCCTGGTTTCTGGAGCAGCAGAAAACAAGCCCCCTCCTTCCTCTACGTGGCATCCCTTCAAATATTTAAACATGGCTATCATGTCCCCTCTTAACCTCCTTTTCTGCAGACTAAACATACCCAGCTCTCTCAGTCTATCCTCATAGGGCATGTTTTCCAGGCCTCTCACCATTTTGGTCACCCTCCTCTGGACTTGCTCCAGCTTGTCAATATCCTTCTTGAATTGGGGTGCCCAGAACTGGACACAGTATTCAAGATGGGGTCTAACCAAAGCAGAGTAGAGTGGTACCAGTACCTCCCTCGATCTAGACACCATACTCCTGTTGATGCAGCCGAGAATTGCATTGGCTTTCTTGGCTGCCGCATCACACTGCTGACTCATGTTCAGCTTGTGGTCTATGAAGACTCCTAGATCCCTTTCACACGTACTGCTATCCAGCCACGTGTCCCCCATCCTATATTTCTGTATTCCATTATTTCTGCCTAAGTGTAGGACCTTACATTTCTCTCTGTTGAATTTCATTTTGTTCGCCCTGGCCCAGCTCTCCAATCTATCCAGGTCATTTTGAATTTTGATCCTGTCCTCTGGCATATTAGCAACCCCTCCCAATTTGGTGTCATCTGCAAATTTGATGAGCATGCCCTCTATTCCTTCATCTAAGTCATTGATAAAAATATTGAACAGCACTGGGCCCAGGACAGAACCTTGTGGCACCCCACTAGTCACTTCTCTCCAGGATGAAAAGCAGCCATCCGTGATCACCCGTTGGGTTCGGTCGGTCAACCAATTACATATCCAATTAACAGTAGCCCTGTCTAGCCCACATTTTACTAGCTTCGATGCAAGAATGTCATGGGGAACTTTGTCAAAGGCCTTACTGAAATCGAGATATGCTACATCCACAGCATTCCCTTCATCTATCAAGCTAGTAACTCTATCATAAAAAGAGATCAGATTAGTCTGGCATGACTTATTTTTGAGAAATCCATGTTGACTTCTCGTGATTATTGCGTTGTTTTCTAAATGATTAGAAACTGAACGCTTAATGATCTGCTCCAGGATCTTTCCGGGTACCGATGTCAGGCTGACTGGGCGATAATTATTTGGGTCCTCTTTCTTTCCCTTCTTGAAGATGGGGATAACATTTGCTCTCTTCCAATCTGCTGGAACTTCTCCTGTCCTCCAAGATTTCTCAAAAATTATAGCAAGCGGTTCCGAAATGACCTCTGCCAGCTCTTTTAATATCCTAGGATGCAATTCATCTGGCCCTGGAGACTTGAATTCATCCAATGCGGCCAGGTATTCCTGTACCACCTCTCTACTTATTAAGTGCCTCATTTCCTCTGCTTCCTCCCCTGCTCCCTTACCGCCAGGTTGAGTGCTTGTATCCTTCTGGGAAAATACGGAGGCAAAGAAGGTGTTAAGTAGCTCTGCCTTTTCTCTCCCCCCTGTGAGTAATTCTCCCCCCTGTGAGTTCAGTCTCTGAGATTCTGATTTTAAGATGCTATGAAAATCAGGAGTCAGCCATCCTGAGGCCTCAGTTGCGGCACCTGGAATACGGGCAGGTTTGGAAGTGTTAACCTTTGGGGGCTTAAGTCCAGGCTCTCTGACTGCCTGAACCTTGAGATCCAGAGAAGAAGCCCTTCTCTCAGCCCCCCTGCCAATGGCTACGCCTGGTGGGAACACGAGAGAGGGCCTCCTCAGGGGCCGCCCGTAGACTTTGGCACTCCCTCCCTAGGAAGGCTGGCATGGCATGGCCCCCTCCGTGCTTCCCTTCCATCAGCAGGTAAAGAGGTTTTTTGGTCCAGACAGGCATTTAGAACTTAAGGCTAATTTGCTGTAGTGCGAAAAGGTCATTTTCCCAAGCCCTGGGTATGGGAAAACCACCTTGCAAAGGTGTTGTAAAGGTTGTAGAGATGCTGTGGCTGGAAGATTGGGCCATGAGGTGTGAGGCAGAAAGGTTATGTCAATGCTGTGAGTCAGATCATTTTCCACCCAAGGGCTTCCTTGTGCTTAGAGGGGGAAAGGAAAGGATGCTTACTAAAACTCTCTCTGCCTCTCTCTGCCTCTCCCCCCCCTTTGCAGGTGATCACCTGGTCCTCTGTGAGGCTTTGCAGGAGCACCTGGAAGTGTTTCTCCCATTTGGGACAGGGTCTGTGTGTGTGAGAGAGAGGTTTGTTTTGTGGGGTGCCCCATCTCTGCCTCAGAGGGAAGAGACATGGATCGTGGGGTGACCATCGAGAACCCCTATGCTAGCGTGAGCATCCCCCGGGCACAGCTGAAGGATGGCTTCCTCAAGTACTACCTGGGTGAAGACCAGACCCCTGACACTGTCCTCTACAACCCCAGCAGCCTGCCCACCTACTCGGCCAGCCAGGAGAAGGTGCGGCCAGAGGCCACGGAGCAGCAGCAGCAGCAACAGCAGGCAGCCTACAGCCCCAAAGTCTCGACGCGGGAGTCGTGGGCCCGGCCCTTCAACCCCTATGCCAGCCTCAAGATGCCCAGTGGGGCCTCTCCGGAGCCCTTCCACTGGAAGAGCAGCCAGGGCACCTCTCCGGACAACTGCTGCTGCTGCTGCCCCTGCTGCCGGAAATGCTGCCCCTGCTGCAGGCGGTGCCGCTGCGTTGTCTCCTAAACTCCCTCCTCCACACCACTTTCAACTGGGACCACCACCACCCCTAATCCTGGCACCATTGGCAGCTGGCTTTTCCTCTGGCACTGGACCCACACTACAGCTGCTTCCTCCCCACACACTCCTTCACACTCACACACACTTTCCAGGTTCTTTTAAGAAACAGTGACGGACAACTCCAGAGTTTTTAACTGGGTGCCTTTTCCAAAGCCAGTGGAGAGGAATGCGCGACGGTTGTGAAAAACAATAGAACAAAACAGATCTCTGTGAGAAAGGGCCACACACCGGTGCAACCCACATGAATTGACTTTGCATTGCCTTACAGATACGGGACAATGTTAAGGGTGTTTAAATACGTACATACATAAATATATCTATTTATCTATCTGAGCAGGAACAAGTGGAGGTGTGCCAAATGGGTGTGCAGAACTCGCACCCCCAAACCAAGAGGAGATCTTTTGTCTCTTGCCTGGACCTCAGTGGCCTCGTCTTCCTCACTCATCCCTCTCTTCTCCCAGTTTCTTCCGTGCCTTTTTTCCCTCTTAGGAAAAGAGCCCAGAGTCTTTTGATGGGGATCGTGAGGAGGTGCCCAAAGCCCCTAGATTGTCCCTGAGGGCCACCTGGGCTCATGCAGAACCAGCAGAGATTAGATTGCCTGGGAGTGAGGGACTGGGGGGCTGGGGTGGCGATGGTCAAAGAAGACCCTCCCTCCGGGCAAGGCAACGAGACCACAAGCCGCCATGGGCTGTGAGGGGCTCTGGGGTATATCAACTCCCACCCAACCCCAGTTCCCTTGGGGCCACTCCTGTGAGAGGCCTTGTCCCTGAGTTGTCAGCATCCTCCCTCCTTGTTTGCTCTTCTCCCTGGGATCTTGCTCTGTGGGCAGGGACTCTTGTTCTTCCACATTCTATGGAGGCTTCTGCTGTTTCCTTATCTCAGTCGAAAGTATCTGCATTGCCACCATGCCAGAGGTTTCCAAAGGTGGCCCACCCAATGGGACATTCCTAGAAGGCAGGCTCCAAAGGTCACTCCATGGAACTTCCCCGGCCTTTGGGCGGGAGCCTTGAAGGAAGGCCAAGCCAGATGTGCAGAAGCAGGGCCCAGAGATCCTCCCTGGACAGTCTCACTCTGTCTCAGCTACCTCTCCCTCGGGGGGGGGCATTTCAGCCCCCTGTGAGAAATGCTTGGGGAAAGGGCATTCTGCTGGTGGGGTGGGCCAAATTCAGAAGGGGTGGGACCCAAAATAGCCAGCTAAAAGTTCTTCCTGCCAGTAATGAAGCCTTAGGAGTGGTGTTTTCAGCCTTTTAAAATGGAGGAGGTGAAGCCACTGTATGGAAGTTACCGGAGGATGGTGTGAGGGGGAAGCCCAGGAGGGTCACATCCACCCCCCAGACCTGAGGTTTCTCCTTCCTGATGTAGCAGGTGCATGCCTTCTCTGCCGTGCCACTGCAACCCTCTTTGGTGGTCTTTCTTTATTACTTGAAAATAGGGTGGTCCACAGCTCTGGACACACGGGCAAGGGATTTGTGATTCTGGAAGAGGGAGGTGGTTTGCTGAAGAGGCTGAGCAGGTTGGGCCGTTGGGCGCTTCCTTCACAGTCCGAGGCTGCCTGGCATCACGGGGTGGAAAACGGATTCTGCTGCCAAAGAAAAGAACCCAAGTGCCTCCCTAGGGTGGACTGAAGTGAGCAATAAAACCCAAAAGGCAAAATAAAGCCAAAAGTATTCATTGCGTTGCTTTCCAGTTGCAAGAGCTGTAAAGCCAACCTACGGGTGGTGCGGTGCTATTTTTATATCCACATTTCCGGTGTAAGACATTTGGACTGGGTGCTTTCATTACACTGGAGGGCAGGGGGTGGGTGGCCTCAGTATCCATAGCTGCTGTTTTTAGAAAGCTAAAGGTGGGGAGGTGAAGACTGGGGTCAGGTGAGGAGCTTGTAAAAATCACCCTGCCTCATGTCTTCCCCTTCCAAGGACACCCCAAGTTTGCCATGTTTCCCTGGGGCAGGTTTCTGGGGTGGGTTGGGGGCTGCAGAAAAAGTGTTTGTGATGGGGAGTGCGGTGGTCTTGAGAAGAGGAGAGCTCCCCTCTTCCGTGAGGCTCCTTCCAAAGCAAACATTTGCTTTAGTGAAATGTTGATTTGTTTTCCGGGCTCAGTTTGGACCACCAGACCCTGAACCCCACAGAAGCCTCAAGCATCGGGAAGCCCCCACGTCCAAGCTTGCCTGGCTAGCTGGCTGCCTGTTGGGACAGTAGCTGCCCTCTCACAGTGCCACAGCTGCATGGCACAGATTTTTGGAGGGGTGGGCCATTTCTGTCTCCCGCTGTGCAAGGCTGGTGCTCTGTGTGGGGCAAGACAAAAAGGGTGCTTTGCGTGCCAGGGACAATCTAGCTGCTCATGGTCTCTGGAAACTGATTGGGAGGGCTTCATTTTGGCCACTGGCATCTCTGTGGCTTAGCCTGGTCTTCCAGCCAGCCCAAATTGTGAGCAGCACATAGGAATCCAGCAGAGGGCTCAAGGGAGACTGGTCTGGATCCCTGGTGCTGGAGCTCACCTCCTGCTGAGGGTTGCCAAGGGACTTGGAAACTCGCCTGGCCTGGGGCTCTGCCTTTCGACAGCATCTCTCGGCTTGGGTCAATCATCCAGAAATGCTTTTCACAACAGGGCTGATATGTTTTGATTTACCGGCTTTTTTGGATGACCCACAGTGTGTGGTTGAAGGGTTGGCAACCCAAACATGGCTGCCAAGTCGTTTCGCCTGCTCTGGCAACCCAGTCTCTGGTGGACTGAGCTTATCCTTGGTGACCCAATGTGTTCAGAGAATCTGTCCCTAAAACATCTTAAAGCTGGGGAAACAGACCAACCAACTTCATAACACTGAGGTTGCCAGCACCAGCTCCTAGAAGGACTTCTTTGCCTTTAGGAATTGCACAAAGAAGGGGGACTTCTGCCTGGAATCCTTCCCCCATGCTATTGCTACCCTGGCTGGAGCAGCAGCCCCACATGCCGTTCCCACTTCTGTGCCTCTGTGGGAGAGAGAGGGGCCTCCTCAGGGTCTGGAAGAGCACGGAGGACTGGGCACTGTCCCCAGAATTTGCCCTTGGTTTTCTGTTTTGGCCACCAGTCCTCTGACCTGGCGATTCTATGGGCAGCTGCTCATCTTCCTTTCCTCATTTTTTCCAGTGGGGCTCCTCCCTGGAGCAAAACTGGCTGAAAGAGAAGTAGGGGTGTGCAGAAACATATAAACCTGCCTTCTCTGTCGCTTTGGTTTATATACTGCTAAAACTGGATTCCCCCCTCGGAGTGCTCACCGGTGTCCAATGGGCAAGGGCAATTTTTAACAAGCAAAAAATGTCTGTCATTTGGCATGTAGAAATTTCATTTGGCAAGTGAAATCTGAGAGTCCTGTCCCCACCCACTGCTCCCATGAAGGGCATTCCTCTTGCTTCCCATTAAGGGTGGGTGCTTCCTTCTCTCACACTCCCTTGCCTAAAAATGCTCCTCAACCCCCCCCGTGTGCCTTCCTGCTATGAGCAGCCCCCTCCCTCTCCAGCACCCGGGCCACCTTCCAGCTCAGCAGGATTCTCTGGCACGATGGTTGACCCCTTGCAAGCAGTGGTCAAGGGCCGAGGAATGCGGTGGGACCAGTGCAGCTGGCTACCACTGCCAGCCCCGGCACGGCCTGATCTTTCTGGGAGGGGGGCATTGATTCTCTTCCAGGAAATGACACTGTGTGGATGTCTTGCAGCCCTAAATGCTGTTCCTCCTCCTCCTCAGCTGCCTGCAAGGGTCACTGCACGATCGCTCTTGGCAGCCGCCGGCTCTCTTTCCTGCTCTTTTGCATTCTTCAACCTCGCCCATCTTGTTCAGCTGCTCTCTCTTTTCCACTACATTTTCCACTTCATCACAACTGAAACAACAACAACAGAAAACGCAGCAGTGTGTGTGTGTGTGTGTGTGTGCGTGCCGCTGGAGAGTAAATGTGACACCCACCCATCCTGCCTCCTTTTCCTCCTGGAATTTTTTGCCTCATTCAGATTGGGGTTATTCCACTCCTCTGGTTATGTCACAAAACCAAATAAAGCCATAGATAAAAACCTGAGTGGACTTAAAAAGAAATTAAATTCCTGCCACATGTACCTTCTGGTTGAGGGAATCTGGAAGATATGGGGCCAATGCTGAAAAGCCCTGTCCAAGGTATCTGACAATTTTGCCATCCAGATATTAAGTTCCCAAGTAGCCTGGTCCCAAACTACCTGCAGAAGCCACCCAGTCCAGCCTCTTCATCTGGGCAGTAATCTAAAATTAATGCTCTCCTGAAAGATGCCCACCCAACCTGTTTAAACACTTCTGAAGAACGAGTCCACTGGCATCCAACGCAGTCTATTCCATGCCTGAACAGCTCAGGCAGTCAAGAAGTTCTTCCCAACCTCTAACTACCACTACATCCCACTAGCTTTCTTTTTTGTCCAGGTGGGCTTTTAATTACGTGGAAGAAAAAGCTGAACGGACAGTGGAGATCCAGCAGGGCCAGGAGTACGGAAGGTGGAGTGGAGGAGTAGAGGAAGAAGGGGAGGCGGAGGGTCTGCCCGTGGGCCAGAGGCCCGGTGGGCACAGCCTCATCGGTTTCTAGGACCCTCTGGGGCCCATTTCACTAATGAAATCTGAGGGACTGCTGGAGAGCGAGGGATACTGAGCTCTCCTGCTGCCCAGAAAGAGAAAGACAGAGAGAGAGACGGCGAGTATGCCTGCCTGTATTTCTGAGGCTATTGTCAGCCGGGGCAACAGTAACCCTATCTGGCCAGGTTGGCTTCCTCGTGTGGCAGATACAATAGCCAACTGTCACTGAAACGTGAACCTCCGACCGACCGACCGCCCGCCAGCTAGAGGGAGAAGCCAGTGGGAGGCAGGCTTGCGGGAGGTGGGCTGAGGAACCCCTCAGGGCCACCAGCCCCCAACTGCTGGTTACCAGAAACTCTCCCCAACACGCACAGCTGAACTGGGTCTCTGCACGTGTACACACGTGCACTTGTGTGCGTGCACCTTGGTGTGTGTGTGTGCTGAGGATGCAACAGCAGCAGGATCAGGAAATGTAAGTTTTGTCTTGCCAGGGATTTGCATGCCGGTTGCTGCAGCAACAGGGTTGGGTGGGAAGGGCACAGGTGCTCAGCACGGGGTGGAGGTGTCCCCTTACCCCACCACGGCTGGCTGTGCAGCCTCCCCGTTGCTTTTCCCTCACCCCCTGGCATTTCTGGATGTTGGAGGGAGCTCCACAGGCCCGTGCCTGGCTCCTCACTCTGGAGCAAACCAGCAGAAAAGGCTGCCTGTGGTTGGTCCCTTCCATGCCCGGCTTCAAAAGAGGATGCTGAAGCCAAAGGAGCCCTTCCCATCTGATCCAGCAATGTAGTTCTTCAGGGTGCGTTTTTGTTTCATTTAATGAAGCCTGTAACGGTGAGTTGCTAGATCCAGGATGCAAGTCCCATCCAATCCCAGGGGGCTCAGCTCGGGTAAAACTGAGCTGCTAAAACCAGCTCATCTCCAAAGTCTTGCCAGAAGACTTGGGAAGGGACTGCGACTGGCTAGGGCAAGCTGCACATGAGAAGTCCTGGCCTTATGGCCGGCTCCAGGTCTGGAAGTGGGGGTTTTCAGAACTGGTCTTCTTGCCTTCTCCTCCTCCTCCTCCTCCCTCTGCCAGTCAGTGTCTTTTCCCTCCTAGATGGGTGAACACTGTGAAGGGGCTGATCCAGCCAGGCCCCAACCAGCAATTGGCAGCAGGAACTGCCCTTTATATCTCCCACAATGTCCGGGAGCAGCATCTGCCACATCAGGGGCATTCAGAGATTTTAAATGGCTTTCCGTGAGAGTTCAACAGAGCACCAGTGGATGCTGCTTTAAAGGGGGCTCTCCCAGGGTAAGGGGGCAGTGGTGGAGGGGGATGATACAGGTGGAGCTGATACCAGGAATGTTCAGACACCGTCCTGGGTGTCGTCTCCAGGTAAGGCTGGGAAAATCAGATCTCTTTGTAAAATATTGGACTGTACAAGTCATTTTTAACAGTGGGGTGTTCATTTCAGAACATGAATATAGTTTTTGCAAATGCTTCCTCTAGCCTTGCAAAGGGTGGTTTCCACTGTGGGTAAAGTAGCAGAGGATGGCAAAACTAGGAGGTGACTTCTGGGTCGAAGTGCCATGGATTTTGTGCTCCACTAGAATCAATAGGATTGACTTCTGGACTGACCTGTATGTTGGTCCGCATGGAAGACGATTCAACAGTGGGAGAGACCCCCTTGGAAGGTGGGGGACCCTCCCGGTTGGGTGTTTTTGAGCCGAGGTGGGATGCCCAGCTCTCAGGGAAACATATTAGTGGTGGATTCCCTGCACTGGAAAGAGGCTGGACTAGATGGCCCCAGGACCCCTTTCCACCTCATGACTCCGTGCTGTTTGGGAGATTTGGGACCACCGCAGCCTCCCTCAGCTTGGCAAGGGACCCGCAGGTGTTTCAGCTCTCTTAGAACTGGAAGTGCAGGCTGTGGAACATGACTTGGCATGACCGTGGCCCTGCTGGTTGTGGAACAATGGGCATTGCCTAGTCTGACATGTCCACATTCTGAAGGGCAATGGGCTGGGGGTGGCTGGTCCATGGCCCAGTGCTGAATGGCATCTCTCTTTGGGTCTCTCTGCCCACTTTAGGATGTCTGGAAGCAGCGACACAGCAGAGCAGAGCCTGGAGGCCCAGGCCTTGGTCCCAAACCGCAGCAGCCACAAAATTGACTGCATCATCTGTTATTGTGCCTATGACCTCTCGGCACACCTGCCCCGCCGCCTCTACTGTGGGCACACATTTTGCCAGGCCTGCATCAGGCGTCTCAACATGGTGGCCAATGAGCAGTGGTGGATTCCGTGCCCGCAGTGCCGCCAGAACACCCCCACCCCGCGCGGAGGGGTGACTATGCTCGATTTGGATCTCACAGCCTTCTTGGCAGTCAAGAACGAGAAGGAGCATCCTCGGGGGGCAGGCAGGATGGAGCTGGAGCTGGCCTCAAAATCATCCACCAAGGAGAAGCCAATCACACAGCAGCCCACTGGCGTGTGCCAGGAGACACTGCCACGGCCCTACTTCCCGGGAAACGACTGCTGCGGCCACTGCCTATGCTGCGCAACCACAGCAGCTTTCCACAGCTGACTGAGAAAGGTTTTTTGGTCTCTGAGAAGCAGGAATGGAGGCTGAGACTCACAAGATTTTCGTCAGAGGAGAAGTTAGAGATTTTCTGGAGGCAGCCATTTTTGTAGGGCTTAACCCTAGCTCTCTTTGGCTCAGCAACAGAACCAATTGCCTAGGGAGGTGGCGAGCCCTCAACACCGTCAAGAGGAGGCTGGATACTACTTGTCTGGGATGTGCTATCTGGGGCAGGGGAGATTGACTGAGGTGTCCTGGGGGTTCCCTGTGATTCTAGGGTTCCACTTGCCTAGCCCAATCTCTTGACTGGCTGAGAGCTGTACACAACCCCACCTCTGAGCATTCTGCTGGTGATGGCAGACACCATTCTTGGACTTCTCTGATGTCTCTGTGTGTGTTTTAACATGGCTAGACTTCCGCCTTATATTCTCTTCATGGCTTTTTGTCGTAAGCTCCCAGTGGCCTTCCCTTCTGCATTTAGACTTTGGCTGCTGATGGTGTGGCCAACAGAATAAATCTAATATACTTCTAGGGTTGGTCAGAGGTTCCACTGACCAGACTCTGGAGAACCATTTATACAAAGACCAGTTCCAGGCTCTTTTATGCTGGTAACTACTGCCACAGTTTTCTTCCACAAGCACCCATTATAGAATAGCTTTTTGTCACTTTCGTTTTTCAGGAGTTTGGTCCATAATGATGCTGTTGGTTTTTTGTAATCCTCCCATCTTTTCCCTGTGCTGCTCTGTCTTTTCTCTTACTGCAGAGGGGACCCCCAGACAGGAGGCTCCAAGGGCTGTAACTCTAGCTTTGTTGTGCACCAGAATTGCACATGGGCTGACACAGATGAACCCATATATGTACTGTGAATTTTTTTAGGGTGGGGAGAAGAGAATGGTGCAAAAATGGGGGAAAGGAGGTCAGCCTTGGGGCTTTTGTGTGTGTATGTGTGTGTCAAATAGGTATAGCATGTGTAAAATCATAAATAAGTACAACCAAGTTTGAAAAAATCTCAGTGGAAGCTCGATGGAGGGATGGCCAGGTCCGTCCCTAATCGTGTTTGAAAGAAAATATCTGTCTGTGTGAACCCCAGGACTATTGCTTTCATGTGCAGCCAGCAGTGGACTGTACAATCTGATTCTAGGAATTCTGGCAGCCATATGCTGCATCAAAGAACTGGAAACAAATAATGCTTTATTTACATGTGTGCTTTCTTATTTTCTTCATGCCCTTCTTTCCTCTTAATTTTATTGTGCAGTAGGGAAAAAGTGAAGAAAATGAATTCATCCCAGCCCAGATTCTCTGAACAACACTCGAGTCAGTTAAGTTGCATGTGACAGATGCAATCAACCAGTCATAAAAGTATGTTTCACCGTGTTTTGCTTTTATAGACGCATCATTAACTCACCTGTTGAGCCATACTATTTCCTGGTCAGGATGTCCTGATTTGCTTTTAATCGAAGACGCATGTTTTTGTAAAAGTGAATATACTAGCGAACTGTGCCTGATTATAATATTTGTTTACTTATTGCATTACAAGCCACTGTATAGAAAAGGCTGAGATGGAAGGCTTATAAACTGAAATATAAAATAAACAAATAAAACAAGTAAAAAATACACTGACATCAAAATTAAGAAGTAACTTTTTTTAAAAAAAAAATGCAACTGACAGCCCAAGAAGTACAGAACAAATCAACTAAATCACAGTTAGGAAAAGATTAAAGTTCTGGTAAAACGAAAAGGTCTTATCCTGGACCGTAAAGCCAATGATATGGGCAGGTACTGGTTGGGAGAGCATCCCACTGCTTCCAGCACCAGCGGGACCTCTCCCCTCAGAAAGTGCCCCCTTCGCCCCACCTGGCAAGGAGCTCTAAAGAAATCTCCACCTGCCCCCCTGGTCATCTTGCTCCTTTTGATTCAGACAGAAGCCCAGCAGAAGCAGCCTGGAAGCCAAGGGAGATGGTTAAGGCTGCCCCAGGTATTGGCCTCAAGTTTGCACTCTGAAGCAAGTTTCTGGAGCATTTCTAAAGACTCTCCTCATACAGTGCATTGCAGAAATCCAAATGAATGGGCATCTGAAGCAAGGCTATCCCTGCTGCCTGGGCAGGGCTAGAGCTTCCCGCTGGCTTGAGCCACAGAGGGCCACTTGGGCCTCTGAGCAATACGCAGCACCAAGAGGGATTGGCGCGAGCCCCCAAAGGCTGCAAATCTGGACCAAGGGACCACAGGCTTGCCTAAAGCAAGAATGCAGGCACACCTGTTTTAAATCTACGGAACCGCATTCATGGCATGAGGATGCAGTGAAGAGGAGGAGGAAGCGGCACCAGGAGTTCCAGCTATTTATGGCAGTACAGAGGGAGAAGGAAACAGCAACATGCCTTGCCAAAGAAATGCTCAATATTTTGCAATAGTCTTTGTTGCTACTCAAATCAGGATTTCAGGACATTTTTGAATGTGTTAACACTTGAGGGTAGCTGGGGTTGTGGATGCCCCACGGCATCTCCAGGCCATTGCTGTTTGGCCTGTTTGGCTAAAACCTTAAGGTACAAAAAGGGGGCCGAGCCCTCGGTGGCCTCTGTGGCTGGCTCTCTGGCTACTCCAGGCGGCTGGCATTTGGGCTGCCCTTGCCCTGCTTGTGTGAGGGCTGCAAGGAGTATTCCAGAAGTTTGGGGCTTGGCTGGAGAAGTTTCCCAGCAGGTGTGTGTGGGGCGGGCTCTGCAATCAATGCTCCTCTCACTGCTGGCAGAAATAGTCTTCTTGGCAAACTCTCTTCTCATAGCCCCCAACATTTCACAGACAAAAACTGGCACACACGTGGCCAAGTAATACCAGAGTGAGAACAAGACAGTAAAGGTCACTAATGGGGAAGAACACACAAGAGGTTGTGGCAGTTTGCTTTTGCCTCCTAGGAAAGGGAAAAATTGCTTCTCCACTATTTTTACACTCTGAACTCAGTTTGCAGCAATTGAAGGAAGCCTAGGAAAAAGGAGGAAAGTGGGAAAGAGGAGAGAGAAAACTCGGACATTTTAAAAGGCACTGAAAAAGTGGGATGCCAGAAGATTAGTCAGGACTTTTTGTGCCAAATTAACCCACACTTTGCCTCGGGGTGAGATCTGTTTGAGGGAAGGGACAGGCCTTGTTTAAACAGAGAGATGGCAGAGATTCCCTCCTACGGCCCAAAACTGCTTATCCCAGATGCATATAAGCAAATATTGTGGCATTCTGCACATGGCCAGAGGCACTGAGAGCTTTATTGGAATTGCTCATTGTCCAGAGCTGACTTCTGAGAGAAGTTTCAAAGTTGCAGAGGCTAAACCTACTAACAAGCTAAGCCTACAAAAAAATTTGTGTGATATATCATCAGCTCGTTTCAGGGTTAAACAAATGACTGCTCCTCCTCCTCCTCCTCTCAGGAACGGTGCCATCTTTAGATATAAAGTCAACACAGCAAAGGCTGTGGCGGCCACACAGTCACTTAAAGCGGCGTTTGTCATTGCTGCTCCTCTTGACGCAAGCCGGGTTTAAACGTACCCCACTGAATCAATACGGCCATTGTTAACTGGTTTTTCTGGCTGGTACATTTTCCCCCCTCAAGCCTCTAATTGTCAGAATATAAAGAAGGCATTCACTTGCGGTAAAGTCCAAAAATATGGTGGCTGACAAATAGGTGAGGCTCCAGTTTCTCTCAGTAAAAATATGAAGAAAAGTTTTCAGTATTCAGATTGCTCTGCTTCAGAGCCCTAAACAGACCGTGTTTTCCTCAACACTGGATTTCCATCATGGAAAACACATTGCCTGTGGATTTCTGTATACGGTAGAGCGTCTGTGATGATTTCTTTCCAAAACAGTCCTTCCCTGCATCAAGCGTGGCCCCCGGCTGAAGGACTCCTAAAGTTACAGCTTGGTTTACCATCTTTTTTTACAAAACAAGATTCTAGTGTTTCCATGTGAGTTCCTCTTCAGTCTGGCTGCCTCTGAGCATGGACAGAGTACTTTCCCCTTGAACAGCACAATTTTTTTTTTTTAAAGCATGGTTACAGAATGTGGTAGAACTGTGGAAAAACTGATGGAACATTTTTATTTTTGGCTTTGCATCAGTTTCTTCCCTGAGGACAAGAAAAGTTCCCATCCCACCCATTTTAATCCTCAGCAGTTTGACTGGGGTAAAATGCCTTTTAAAACGGTTGCTGTGTTCCTTCAAGTCAGTCCTGATTTACGGTGACCCGAAGGCCAACCTGTCATGGGGGTTTTGGGGGCTGAGAGTGTGTGAGGTGCCGGGGCTTTCCAGGGCTGAGGGGAATCGAAGGTTCTCCAAAACCATGGTCCAATGCTACACCCATGCGCCACACTGCCTCTTGCTTTCTAAAATGCCTGGCTTTTATTATAATTTTATTGCTTAGACTTATTGTTTTATTTTAAAATGGTAATAATGAAGGAGCCCTCCCTTTTTGCCCGGTGCCAGATGGTTCAAGAGCCGAGCCTGCCTGGAATAATTGGCTGCTGAGGCAACCCGCCCCACCTGAAATATTTTGTGGGATTATTGCTATAGGCATAAAACCAAACTTTTAAAATCCTAGAATAAGCTAGGATAACAACTGCTACTACCACTTTCACACATACACATATGCACTAAAGTAGACGGAGACTCTTTTTCACTTGGAAGAACAACATGAGGTAAAATTCCCGCCATTTTTGTGCCCTCGTTATGAAGGTTTTTGGAAAGGATTTTAGGGGGCAAAACAAGGCTGTGCCTCAGAAAGACACTTCTCCTTCATAATTTTCCTTCTGACTTTACTCATTTGGGATGTGTGTGTGTGTGTGTGTGTCTCCTTTTCATTCTGGAAAAGAATCCTCAACCGTGCAGGAGGCAGTTGAGAGGGCAAAGCCGCCATCTTGCTGGAGGTTTGCCATCTCACACTGCCTTTGGAGCTTCTTGTTGGTTGGTTGGTAGTTAGTTAGTTATTAGGAAGGGATTATCTATTTGTGTGGAAGGGGAGAGTGTGTTGAGTGTTGACATGACACAAAGGTCAGATGGCAAAGCTGAATGTCCGTCCCCGTGCTGAGTAAAAGCCTCCCTGAGCGAATGAGGCTGAAGCGACCAAAACTAGAAACGTCACGGGGGCTCAGAAAGCAGCAGCTGGTTAGAAATAGCCACAGTTACCAGACATGGAGTTACTCTGGGGGAAGGTGGGGTGGGTAGTGAGCATGCCGCTTCTCTTCACATTTTTAAAACAAACTTAATGAATGCAAACCACATTACCTCAGTGGTGTGAGGAGAAATGGTGTCTGGTGATCGCCTGCATTACTCTTTACAGGCATTTACTTGGGGAGTGTGCTTTCCAGAAGCATTTTGACAAGGGTTTTTCATACTGTATGGCAATATTTTATTATGATTCATAAAGTGTGCGTGTGTGCGCGTGCATGTTTTCTTAAGGAAAAACATTCAGTGACATGCAGAATGATACCACATGAACACTGTAATGAGTATCTGCAAAGAACAGCTTTTTTTAAAAAAAAAGACTCAGTGGAAAAGGTAAACAAACTACTTTTAGTTTCCAAGTTCTGACATTAGGCAGAGTGAAGCAGCCACCTTCTGGAGTGTCCTGAGAGAACAGCACAATGGGATTTATTAATGTTTCCTTGCCTGGAAAAGAAAAAGAATTATGACAATATTATTATTATTATTATTATTATTATTATTATTATTATTATTATTATTATTATTATTATTAATCTGCTTTCTATCTTAATTTTATTTTTAATGACACCAGCAGCATCCCACAGGCATAATTATTATTATTATTATAATACACCTGTGAACTTGCACTGTTTTGTTACCAGTTTAATTTTGAGCCACTTCGGGAACCCTTTTTTTAAAAAAAATTTAACCCCAGCTGGAAAAATATATCAACGATTGCGCAGAAGAGCGTGGCTCAAGCTCCCTCCACTTGTGGGGGCTTCCGGAAGGTTCCTCTCAGAACACGCCTGGCAGCCATTAAGGGTCCCTCAGGTGAGCAGGGCCACTGAATGACACCCCAGGCCCTCAGGGGCCACATCAGGTGGTGCCCTCTCCTCAAATCTTCCAGGAAACCAATTCCTCCATTTTTCTTTAAACAACCAGTTCAGTGATTTAGGCTTAACTTGAGGGCGAGAAAGATAGGAAATGAGTGAATAACAATGTATCTGAACAAGATGCTTAGTCAGTTTATTGTCCTATTATTTACAAACTCATGAAAATAAACTTTTTTTAGTACTTCTGCATTTTCAGACATTAGCAGTGTTTGACTTAAATTGTATAGGCAGTTTTTTCCACCAGCCAGACCCCCACAGCCCCCGCCCCAGTGATTTTGTCCCCCCGCACAGCAGCCATGGGCAGACTCTATGAACGTTTCCGCACGACACTCTTATAGCACAATGATTCCACTTTCAACCTCCTATGGAATCCTGGGGTTTGCAGCTCTGGGAGGGGCCGGCTGGCCCCTCCCGGAACTGCAAACCTCAGGGTTCCATAGGAGGTTGAAAGTGGAATCATCATGCTATAAGAGTGTCATGCGGAAATGGCCCATGTGTGTGCTTGAGTGTGGGAGAAGAAAGGTTTTGAGCAGATCCTCCTGGTCAAAAACCCCTCCTTTTGCTGTGTGCAGGTACTCCAAGGCTGTTACCCTGCCAAACAGCTGGTAGTGTTGAACTGGGTTGTGTCCAGAGCATGCAGCTCTGAAACCCCAGAGACTGCGCAAGGCCAATGGTGGTGTTGGTTGCTCTTTCAGGGTGATGGCATCAGCTGTTATGGGTGGAGGAGAGCTGCACCAGAGGATACTCCACGCGGTGCTGATGTTGGTCATGGCAAGTTCTGGTGAGAAAATACTGCAGGAAGGCACGATTGCTTTTTGTAAAAAAAGAAATACCCAGTGCTCTTGATTTTAATTAGTTTTTGAATGAAGAGGGGACATGATAGCGATGTTTAAATATTTGAAGGGATGTCATGTTGAGGAAGGAGAGGGCTTGTTTTCTGCTGCTCCAGAGACCAGGACAAGGAGCAATGGATTCAAACTGCAGGAAAGGAGATTCCACCTGAACCTCAGGAGGAACTTCCAGATGGTCAGAGCTGTCCGGCAGTGGAATGTGCTGCCTCGGAGTGTGGCGGAGTCTCCTTCTTTGGAGTTTTTTAAGCAGAGGCTGGGTGGCCATCTGTCAAAGGGAGTGCTTTGATGTGGGTTCCTGCATAGCCGGGGGTTGGAGTGGATGGCCCTTGTGGTCTCTTCCAACTCTATGATTCTATGAATATATGTAGGACCAGAACTTGATCCTCGTCCTGCAATGTCATATGTCTTTTCACTGAAATCTAAAATAGTGCTTCTGCAAAGAACTAGCGCAATCTAACCAGTTATGAGTCACTATTCAGAGTGTTTTTCCCCTTCTCACTCCAAACCCACTACATCCTCTAAGAGGTGTCTGCCCCTTCTCTCTGGGCTGGCACTTGCCACAGGCTCCCATCATCCCACACAATCTTTCTTCTTTGCTTCCAAAATGATTTTAAAAGCTGACCTTACACTGTTCGACTTGTGCACCCATTCACCACAGGCATTGCTCTAGTTTCTTCCAGTAATCAGAAGCCAAAGTGACTTCACAGTCTTGCTGCAGGGTCCCCATCCTTTATTCTTTGCTTATTGCAACCAATTGTCTGGGGTGCAGATGGTGCAGCTGTGTGAGGCCTTGGATTACTTTATGGGGAGGGGAGCGTTAAGAACCCATGCCTACAAAGTCTGAGAGGTGAATTTCTGTTGGCACAGAAGAGGCCTGAAGAGTCACACTGGCTCTGGCCAGAACCAGCCATCCAGATCAAGAGGTGCTCCTCTTTGTTTTCCCTGCAGTGCTGGGACCGTGCCCCCCAAGATGGATCCCATACAGGGAGGAACTTTGTCTCTACCTCCAGGCTGCTCCTGCTCTGTCCTGGGATGAGGCCAGAGTCTTCTGCCAGGACCAGAAAGCACGGCTGGTTGTCATCAAGGATCACAATAAGCAGGTAAACAAGGTCTCTTTCTCCTAAGTTGGACCGGCTGTCTGAGTAACTGTCTGACCGGACAGTTATGTAGATTCTGCCTTGCCTGTTTGATCATTAGCTTCCGGCCTCTCTGAGGCTGTGTCCTACAGCCTCTGACCCTCTTTTCCTTTTTTGGTACCCAAGCTCTAACCTGCTCATGATTATCACCTCTGGTCTGGCCTGTTGCTCATCACCTTACCCGCGTCAGCCTGGGACTCTGCAGCAGCCTCTCACAAGCTGGGGCCCTGGTCTACAGGCCTCCAGGCTGAGACCTTGGTTTTCCCCTCTCCCTTCTCCCCGTGCCTTCCTCCTCCCAGCCCAATTAGCCCACGCAGTTTTGGCTGGAGTCCCTGAGCGTGAGTCTAGGAAATACTCCTGGCAGCAGCTTATTTGGCACATGGGGAAAGATGGTCTGCCTGTCTTAAGCTGCCTTTTGGATGCCTTGGTGCAGATGTTCCTGACGGACCTCACCGAGAGTGTCAGGGGGCACGCATCACACTACTGGATAGGGCTGGCCTGGCAGGAGGCAAGCGCTCAGCTCACCTGGCTGGATGGTACTCCAGTATCACAGGGCTGGTACAGGTAAGTGAGACAGAGGGTCACAACACACCCCTTGACACACAAGCCGAGACATTTCTCTAGGGTGGGGTCAGAAACACGTTCTGGAACCACAGACCCTTCAGCTAGCTCACCTCTTGAGTTCTTAAACCTGACTTTTTAAAAATCAGTAACTGGCTCCCAGGCCACCCCAAAAAGGAAGGCTGTGTACAGTTTGTGAGCGTCTACACAGGGCAATGGAGAGACTGGAACTGCAGCACCACCAACGCCTTCATCTGTGAGATGCCAGTGAAAGGTAAGACAGGAAGAAAAAAAGAAACACCTTCAAGCATGGCCATCCTAGCCTCCTTCTCCTGGACTCAAAATCCAAGGGGGTGTGATGATGCCCAGGGGGGAATGTTCTTTAAAAAGGGACAAAAAGGAATTGGGGAACATTCAGTGTTGAATTTAAAGAGGAAAAAGCCTTCAGGCCCTTCCCAGACCAGGCCCAAGTTCCATCTTGTTCAGGATCCTGTTTCCAAGAGTGGCGAGCTTGTTGCCCCTGGGGACACCCGTGTACAGGCGGAGCTCCCTTCTGCTGCTCTTGTTCCCGGGGGTCTGGTACTGAGGGGCAGGCTGCCTGTGTTCATAGAGGGTCTGGCAGAATTAACAGCTGTCGGTAGACCTCTATTCCCTTCTATCAGGCCAAGACATGCCAGTGACCTGTTTTTGTCTCTGTTCTCTGTTTTTCCCCCTAGATGGCTTCCCCGGCTCTATAAGGAAAGTGCTTTTCCGCTCTCGCTGCTATGCCTTTCACTTCCCCTCTTTCCGGGAGTGGAGATCATGGAGAGAAGCCCAGGCCTTATGCCAGGGATCTGGGGAGGGCTTAGCAATCATCCATGATGAGGAGGAGAACGCCTTTCTGTCAGGTAAGAGGGGCCCAGAGAGGCAGCTGCCAAGAGGGACTCATTTTGGCTTGTAACTTTCCCCTTCAGAGGCATCCATCCATCAAAAACAGTTAAGGTCACACTTTTAAGGTGTGATGCTTAGTTTAAAATATAAATAATTATGTAAAATGGGACAGAATATTCCCCCCCCACACACACTCACATAGTCTGGCAGTGTGTGTGTGTGTGTGTGTGCGCGTGCGTGTGCTGTGACAGCATATTTGGTTCTGCATTGTCAGGGTTGGTACCAAGAGACAGCAGGGGTGGCACCTGCTGGGAAGCCTCAAGGAGCCCTCCAGAGCGCCTCCTCCTTTCTTCATCACTGGCTCCTGCTTGGCCCACCTGCTTCCAGCAGCTACCAGTGGTGAGGAAGGAGAGGAGAAGAGGTAGGACCAGCCGCCACTGCCTACGTTGCTTTGTGGTAGGAATGGTGAGGAAGAGGAGCAACAAAATCCTAGGGGTAAAGAGCTTGGGGGCAGTGGGCTCACTGAGAGGGGGCACCCTGTCCTGAAGGTGTCTTGTCCTGGACAGGACCGGGAAGGAGGGGCATGCTGTCATTTTTCAAAGCCATCCACAGGGCTTCTGCCATTTCATTGGTTCAGATGCTTTTCCTGAAGACGGGTGGCACATGTGGATCGGACTGCGCTTTGGCACCGCCTGGAGGTGGAGTGACTCATCACCCCTTGACTATTTCCGGTGGCACCCAGGTATGTCTGTTTCTCACAGTGTGGCTTTTCCACAGTTCCTGGACCAGCTAGCCACACTCCACCCCTCTGCCAGCCCTTGCCAGGCTGGCCCCACAGCTCCAGCCCTGGGTTTCCGTCACTCAGCTTGCCCTTCCTCCCTCTCTTAATCCCTTACTGGATTGGGTACTTGGGCCTCAAGGTGACATCCCTGTTATGGACCACTGTGGGCTCATTGTACTAAGCATGACCTGACTCTTTATCAGGCATGAGAGAGAAAGCCAGTGACAGTTTAAACAAAGAACAACAAGTGGAAGTTTATCGGGACACAGAAAACAATGTGTTAACCCTTGAATCATGCATAGCTTCCCAAAACCAGAGTCATTTCTTCCGTCTGTGTCACTCTCCTGTCTCTGTGCCACCTGCCCCCCAACTCTGTGACAGTATTTCTTCCCTTCTGATGGAGACAAGCCTTAGTTTTGTAACATGTCCTCCCCTGCTGAAGAGAAGGAGGCAGCCTTTCCAAAGGCTGACTTGTTGACTTGAGGTGGAAGTCCCTCTTTTGTCTCTCTTCTGTCCAGAAAAAGCCCCGTCTAAGCTGTGGGACCAGTGTGCAGTGCTGAGTCTCCAGCCCATGGATGTTGCCCAGCACGGAGCGTGGAAAATCAGACCTTGCAGTGTGCGCCCGACAAGCGAGGTCACAGGATTCATCTGCCAGCACAGACATGGTGAGTGTGATGAATACTGAAGGAACTATCCAGAGGAGAAAGAGAGACAGAAAGGGAGCAAAGGAGAAGTACTTTTTGCTGGACGAAAGACAGCTGACATTTCAGTCTGTCTGGCCTCTGTTTTTGTTTCCCCACCACCACCTTCTTTGTTTGTCTTCCCTGGGCTTGATGTGTCTGGAATGCTCCTCTGCGCCTAATCCACTCTCATCTTTGTTCTCAGATTTTTGTGGTCCATCAAAGTTTGTACGCTTTCCTCTCCCTGGTGGGATGGGTCAACACGCCACGGCTGATGTCGCTTTCTCTTTGTCTGCCCGCTCTGCCTGCTTCCTGTCCTTGACTGGCCTCCACGCCAACACCAGTGCCAACAGCACCCTTTTCTGGCTCAGCCTCCGTGGCAATGGCACCCACGTGCATGGCAGCATTCTCTCTGAACTCGGGGGCTTTTCAGTGCACAAGAATTTCCCTCGTGTGTCTTTCTCATCTGGACTCAACACATGGACCTTTGTCACCTACCCGGATGGGGTCGCCAGTTTCTTCAACCACCAGGAACACTTCAGGATCACCGGTGCCCAAGGCATTTCTTTTGCACATCTCAGCTCCTTGCAGATAACCGGAGCGACTGTGGCCAATGCCTCTCTAGGTAGGTGGGAAGAAGCTTTGACTTGGCAAGTCTAGGCAGGGTGCAGAACAAACTGTCCCCTTCCTTTGAGATTAGTGGAAGAGGTCAGAGCCAAGGAAAGGGAGAATGCGGAGCTGCTGGGGAAAGGGCCCGGACAACAACAAGGGAGCTGGGTAAGAAGCATATGGGTGGCCCTGGGCTCTGGCTCAGTCAGAAACCTCTCAAGGATCCCGGAGAGAACAGACCTCTTCCTGCCAGGCAGGGTGGACGGGGCTGGGAGGGAAGGAGAGAGAGAGCCTGGCCTGACCTGGTGCAGTTTCCTCTGCCCTGGGGGCAGGGAGAGGGGGCCTCCCTGGCATCCTGCCTTCTGCTAAAAGGGAGCAGAACCCAGAACTTCCCTGTGGCAACACGTGGCAGAGGAACAGGATCAATGAGGCAAGGCTTTCTGGTCTCGTTTTTTGAAATGACTCTGCTTCATCAGTGCTCTCTGTCTGTGGGGTCCTGGTTGGGTCCAGGAGACAATCTTTTGCCCTTCCCTTGTAGAGTATGGCCTTTCCTCTGAGCTGAGCTTCCCAGGGGGCAGCAGCCTGCAGCTGGAGAACGCCATCCAGCAGTACCTGGGCAACTTCACCATTGGGCTCTGGCTTCGAAGCTCGGCCACTCACACTCCCAAGATGTGCCTGATCAGTTATTCGCTGAAGTGGAGGGAACCGGAGTTGCGCTCTTCCTCCTCTCCCCTTTTGGGCTGGAATTCCACATCAAGGGGTAAGGAGGCTCTTCGTTCCACCGCAAGCAGCATTCGTGATTTCCACAGCCTGCTGCATGAGCTCTTCCATGAGCACAGAGGGAAGGCTTTCTTTCCTACAGTCTGGGGGTTTCCTCCTGTCGGATG
Organism: Ctenosaura bakeri; assembly: GCA_948474755.1. NCBI lineage: Eukaryota > Metazoa > Chordata > Lepidosauria > Squamata > Iguanidae > Ctenosaura > Ctenosaura bakeri. The sequence continues at coordinate 103,675 of CAOLHI010004061.1, forward strand.
ACCGTTTCTCTCCCTGGGGTTGAGCCTGAACTGCCAGGAGAATCCTTTAGCCCTCGGCTGTGGTGAAGCCAGTGCCCTCTTTGAATCCATGACTTCTGGCCTGTTCTTTGCAGGGTCACCATGTTCACCGGGACCCATGGCTTTCTTCTGGATGGGTCCTGGCACCACTTGGCCGTCTCTGTCTCCAATACTCCTGGCCTGCCCCCCTTCGAGGTCTTTGTTGATGGAGAGCCCTGGGAGCCATACTCTGCCGCACCTACCAGCATTTTCCTCTGGAGGGGGCTGTCCCTGGGAGGCAAGCTGAGCGTGGGACAGCTGGAGGTGGATAACAGGGGTGAGTCCTGGTGGCAGGTGAGACCTTGGGCTGTGTCCCTTTGCATGGAGTGAAGCTGCAGGGTGGGCTCCTGAGAAACACCTGAATCAGGGATGCTGTCCAGGGGGGACTTTGGGACAGAAGTCAGGACCCCTCGCAGCCCCTCTCAGCAGACCCAGCAGGAGGGTCCCAAAAGGAGACCAAGGTTCGAGTCCTGTCTCCCCTGCCCTGGAACTCACTGGGGGACCTTGGGCAAATCACACACACTCAGCCTCAGGGCAATATCACTCTGAACAAATTTTGCCAAGAAAACCCATGACAGTCCTAGGCTCATTGCAAATCAGAAATGACATGAAGGCACACAGCAGTAACAGCAACAGCAGCAGCAAGGTTGTGACCAAAGCTAACAGGAAAGCCACCTGATGTCATGCCACGTGGTCCAGTGTCCCAAATCCTCTCCCCCCGCACATGGCCACCTTCCCACCCTTGCACCTGCATCCTCCGAACTGCCCTTGCTTCCTGTTTGCTCCCCCTGCGCTCCCTGCGGGCAGGAGGCTGGTGCCAGATTCCCCTCTCCTGGGACTGCAGGGACCAGCTTCTATGAGGGTGACCTGAGCGAGGTGAACCTGTGGGACCGAGCCCTCTCGGGGCATTCGGTGAGGCAGCTGGCGGCTTTGAGGACCAAGTGGAAGTACCCTGGAAATGTGGTGAGCTGGGCCCAGCTGGTGGCAAAGAAGCCTCTTCCAGTGCAAATCCTCACTCCAAGCGGCGAACAAGGTAGGGGTTGGCCCAACGTCTGGGCAAAGCGAGTGAAGAGTCAGCTCAGGGAAAAGAGAAGCTGCTCAGGAGGCATTCTCACTGGCAGCACCTGGCTGCTTGCTGTGGGAAAGGGGCTGCTTCCTGCCTTGGAAATGCCCCTCGGCCTCCCTCTAACCCAGCAGCTGTGCTCTGCCTCCTGAGTTTCTCTGTTCTGCAAACTGGCAAAGCAATGCACTCTTATTTTGCAAGTGAAAGCCAGCAAAAACAGATGGAAATCCAGCCACCAGCTACTCTATGCCCTCCTCCACCCTGTTCCCCTACAAGGTGTAGTATTTCCCATCCTTCCATCTCCCCACCAAGAGAGTTTTCCCCTGGTAAGCATCAGCTGCTGTTGTGAAGGGCATTCTGTTGTGAAGGGCATGGGGCCGCTCAGAGCCAGGCAAGCTGAAAGAGGGAAACCTGTAAAAAGGGATGGCTGCAGGACACTGCCAAACCGTCTTTGGCCCACTCTGTGGGCAGTAGGAGTGCACAGTGAGATGGGTGCAGGGGAATATCCTTATTGCCAAGGGGAAACAGCCCTGCAGGTCTTCAACCAGCAGCTGCAGGAGGATCCAGAGCTCCCAGGAGAGGAGCGAGGAGGCTTCTCAGATCACTTGCTGCCATAGTGGTGCCTTGCTGTTTGGAAGGTGAGTGATGGTTCTATTTTAATCAGAACATCTTGTTTCTGCTGCCACAGAGGCTGCCTTCGTGTGGTTTGGTCTCCTTTGGCTCAGAGGGAAGCGTTCAGTCCTGTGTGCAGATCCAGAGAGGCTCCTTGTCTACATCACGCCTCTCCTGGCCCAGTGTCCCGGCAGAGCCTTCTGGGGGCTGCAGCTGAATGGGCGGCTGCGCAACATGGCTGACCCGCCTTCCTGCCTCCTGGTAAGGGCAACTGCCTGAGGTCTTGAGGAAGAAGCAGCCTGGCACTGGGGGCCTCTGGAACAATGTCCCTCCCAGATCCAGAGAGGAGAGAAACCTTCCAGGGATGAGGTGGGGGATGAGCATGGGCACACAGACCCACACACACACCCCTACACTTGGAGAGTGGGGCTCTGCCTCTTCACTCCTGCGTAAACCCCCAGCACATCCACTTCTTCTCCTCTGCTCTCGGCAGGTGTCCACCGATGGCGTCTCCCTGGGGAGCAGCTGGGATTGTTCTGCGGATACCAAGCACTCCTTCCGCCTCTTGCCAGACCAGCGCCTGCAGAACCTGCGCTCCGGCCTCTGCGTGTTTCAGGATGTCATCCGTGCCAAGCTGCTCCTGGGGAAATGCACCCCACAAGCACTGTACTTTGTCTTGGACTGGGGTACATGTTTTTTCCCTCCCTCCCAGCTGCCCCGGGTGGCACACATGTCCTCCCTCTGCCCCATTTCATTCTTACAACAAGCCTCTTTGGAAGGTTAGAGTGTGAGTTAACATCTGTCCCATAGCCCCTTGGCCTGCTGAGCTTGGGGGCATCGGGTGGGCCAAAGGTGCAGGAGGCCAGCTGGGCTCACAGTGCCACTCCTGCCTCCTCTTCCTCCTCCTCCTCCTCCTCCTCTCTCCAGACGTGCGCTGCCCGCAGAGCCCAGGCTGGAGGTCCCGGAAGGACAAGTGCCTCTTCTTGGTTCTCAATGCGGCCCTGGACTGGAGCCAGGCACTCAGGTTCTGCCAGAGGTTCCACAGTGGCAGCTTGCTCACCCTGAGCAGCCCTCAGGATCTGGTGAGCAGCTTCCCCAGCCTGGGATCAGGCACTCTGGAGCAGGTGGGGGCAGCAGCACCGCTTTAAACTGCAAGCCCCATGAGCCCCTCACCCAGTAGACCCAGGGATGGGGAATGCAGTACAGAGTGACCCATCAAAGCACTCCCAACAGAGGGCGGGACAGCCAGCTATTGGGAGTGCTTTGATGGCGTACTCCTGTAGGGCAGAAGGGGAGCGGACCGGACAGCCCTTGGGGTCTCTTCCAGCTCTGTGATTCTCTGACAGCTCCAGCCTCCTCCCCTTGTTGTTGTGTTGTTGTGTGTTTGCCTTGGAAGAATCTGCGGCAGAGACCACTGCTCTGTGTTCTTCCCTAGGTCTGGCTGCAAGAAGAGGTGCAGGTGAGCATCTGGACTGGTCTCCATAGCAGCAGCAGCAACAGAAGAGACCTGTTGAGCTGGGCAGACCAGCGGCCCCTCAGTGCACTTTTGGAGCGGTAAGAGGTACCCTGACCGAACGTTCTGTTCTGCTCGTGGCAAATGCAGAGTGGTAGCCAAGGGCAGATCCCTCCTCCTCCGCCTCCTGCCCTTCCTCCTCTGAGTTGTGAGGGCTGGATTGTGGCCCTGAGGCATTACGGCTGCAATCCAGGGCATATTTACTTGGACATGAGTCTCATGAGCTTAGTGAGATTTCAGTTCTGCGCAATAGTAATCATACTAAAAGCATTTATATAATGCAGAGAGCTGAAATGGATCCCCCCATGCCTCAATTTTGTAGCCGTTACAACGACCCTGTAAAGGAGCCACTGTTTTTATCCCCATGTTGTGTATGCCGGGAGGGTGTCAATGTCTTGAGCTAAGTGGGATACTAGGGTAGACTCTTCCCTATCAATGGTGGGGGGAGAGGAGGAAGAGGAGGCAGTCTCTTTAGGGAGCTCACAGCTTTCAAAGATTATGGGCAACAGAGGCAACCCTTAGGGGTTTCCTAGAGTAGAGAAATGCAGCCAGTGGGAGTGAGAGAGATATGCAGAAGGTCCATATCCATTTCCTCTGCACAATGAGCCTGGCTGGCTCTGGTCTCACTGGACTGGTAAAAGAGGGCACAAGTTCCCTGCAAGACAGGGGTTGTGGAACTGCACCTCCCAGCACCTCTCATACTGCCTCTGCTGACAGGGGCTGATGGGAGTTGCAGTCCAACAGAATCTGGAGAGATGCCAGTTCCCCACCCTGGATCAGGGCGCCTAGCAGCTTTGGCTTGGCCCCATCTGAGGTAGCGGTTGCTACTGGGGTGTGGGTCCCATTCAGCTGAGCAGGGCTTCCCGCTATGGATTGCACAGCCAGACCAGTTTCTCTTCAGAAGCACACAGACCAATGGTGCTCCCTCTTGTAATGACTGAACAGCTCAAGACCTTGAGCAGTGGCCTTTTCCAGTTCATTTTTTCTTGATCTGGCTAACCAGCTCAGTCTTATTGGTAAAACTTGTGTTAGTGACCAAGAAAGTGGCTTAGGAAACCCAGGTGAAATGAGGAGGAAACTGAAGCCAGCCCAAAAAGTGAGATTTGAAAAGAGGTGCGGACTTCCCCTTCTTCTTCCTCCTGGCTGATCTCCATGTTCCTTCCCTCCTTCCCTCCCTCCCTCCTTCTCTTTGGCCTTAGCTTCGTCTTCTCCTGGGGGACCCCCGGCCGGACAGCCTGCCTGCTGGCCCTGCCCGCTGGCTACCTGAAGGCTGAGCCCTGCCACCGGCCCCACCGATGGATCTGTGAGGCCTCCCATAAGAGTGGTAAGAATGACCGCCCCGCCCCCCCTTTGGGTCATGAGGAGGGGGTGGCCTCCCACATATACCAATATTTCATTTTGTACTAATTTATTAAACTGTTTTCACCCTGCCCTTCCCACACATTCAAGGAGTTTCCAAGGAAGGACAACTCACAATAAGCCATCAGTAACAATGGAAGGCAGGGACGAGGAGGCTTGGTCAGTTCCCCTCCATTAGCAAATCCAGAGGCTGGCCACCCCATGCCACAAAAGAAGGCCCTCTCCCATGCCCCCTCCTCGCTCTCCTCTTATTGCATGACCTTCCCCAGTGACTGGGACATGTAAGGAGATTGGTGGGAGTGCCCCATTGCCCCCATTGAGGTCACAAGAGGAGTGACCCCTGTGTTTTCCATCACCCCATGGCCACGTGGCAGGTGGGGATGTGTGAGGGGGACCTTTCCAGCCGGTTTGTCTCATTTTCAGGTTCCTTTCCACTCTCACTTGAAGGTTTTGTTTTTCGAGCAACCTTTCCTTGACCTGCCATTTAATTTGTGTGTTTTAGTTCTCTAGCTCTCTGTTCTTTTGCCCTTAATCTGCCACTCTTTTTATATTGTCTTTGGTTGATTTGATGGCTGTGTTTTTTTAATTAATTGTTTTTTTTATTTTACGTCAGGCACCTTTACTGATGAAATGGAACAGTACAGTGTGCGTTCTCTATGTACCGTGTGCATTTGCTAACAATGGGAAGAAAAGGAAATGTGGGTGGAGAGCCTCTTCAGGTTGTGAGAGTTGTGAGAGTGCAGGATCCAAGCACTGTTTATCTCTTGGGTGTGACGGGCGGCCAGGTGCCTGACGGCATCTCAAGGGCACCTTTGCTCCACCTCATGGGGGAAGGGTGGCCAGGTCAGGACTATCCCAGGCTCCCAGATTTCTGTGCCAAACCCTGTGATGTCACAGTAACAGGCCCTGGTGAGGTCATTCATCATGAAGCATCAACCACAGTTGCCCCGTGTGCACCATTCAAACAGAAAACAGAACGCCTGACAAATGAGAAAAATATGTACACAGAGACGTCTCAAGGCAGTGCTGTCTCCCTGAGATTCCTCCCCACAGCCCTGAGAAGAGGGTCTTGAGGCCTTAGGTGGGGTCTTCTGGCTGGGGTCTTTGCCTTCTCTCCTCCCACTTTGCTGCTTCTTCCTCCCTACAGACTTGTACGTGACCTTCCCCGGGAAATCCTTCCATGGGGCTCCGTCTGCAGGCCTGAGCTTCCCATCGCTCCAGGTGGCCCAGCGGCAGTGCAGCGCTTTGGGTGAAGGCTGTGACGTTGTGGTCAGCACCTCAGCAGGACACCGCCTCAGCTTCGGGAAGCGCTTTGTCAACCTTGAGGGCCCTGCTGCTGACCCTGCAGCCGCCGTCCATGTCAAGACGAGGTGCTCCCCTGGCTACTCGGGGGAGGATTGCCAGTCAATGTGCCCCCACTGCGAGCCCCGGCTGAGCTGCAACCCCCTGACTGGCCACTGTGACGGCTTTCTGTACTACAGGGAGGCACCTGGTATGTTGCTCAGGAGGGCTTCACCACTGCTGGGCCCTCTGTCGCTTCCCAGTTCACAGAACAGTCAGAACTGGGCCTTTTGAGGGCTCGGGGAAGCCTCTCCCCAGCCAAACTTCCAGCCCTGGAGCCCCAGTCCCAAGGATGGAGGGCTGGCAGTTGGTTGGGGGGCAGCATGAATCCCTCTCAAGGCTTGGTTGCCCTTCTCCTCACCACCCCCTTACCCTTGTCTTCTCCCTTTGGCCCAGAAGGCATAAGCAAGGGGCCGGGGCCAGGGGTGAGCAAGAAGACAGGAGCCATCCGTGGCCTCCACTGGCCTTTTGGCCGGAGGAGTGTTGGCCAGCCCCAGAGACCCTGAGGAGACAGGCTCCTGCGAAGAGAGGGTCCATGGAAGATACCTTGTCCCCCACTCTCTGCAGCTGGCAATGGCTGAGAGAGCTTCCAAGAGGGCGAGGGTGGGCAGAATTGAGGTGGGCCAGCTCCGAGGACAACAGAAGACACTCCGGGGAGGCCTCACTGCAGCCGAGCATCTGCCGCTGCAGGGCTCCCCTGGCCCTGCCAGTGACGGCCGATCCTCTCCGCGCAGCCGTGGTGTCCTCTCTGAAGTGCCTGCCCTCGGAGGCCTGGGTGTTTGAGCACGGAGCCTGCCTGTCTTCAGAGCGCTACAACGGGCAGGAGGAAGCAGCAGCTGCTTGCCAAAGGTTCCTTGGAGCAACCGTGCGGAAAGTCAGGCACCCTCTGCAGAAGGTGAGGAGAACCTTGAGGGGCTGAGTGCTCGGAGGTGGGTGCCACAGATTCCTCCCACATCCTGGACTTACCCCGGTCCTTTCTCTGTAGAAAATGCATAGGAACACTGGGCTCCTCTAGGAAGAAAGAGGTGTGTTGAACACGCCACTTGTGGCCCACCTCTCCATCCCAGGCTCTCCCGCTCTTCTCTCTCTCAGGCCCCAGCCGGCTCCTCCAGACTCCAAGGAAGGGACATGGGGCCCAGCGGTTTCCTTTGGGCCTGCCAGCGAGATGAAGGTGGGAGCTCTCCCTACGCCCCCTCCCCTTCTCGGCGGCAGAACTCAGCTGGAGAGCACTGGCGCTCCTTTGATTCCTGAGTTCAAAGTTAGTCTGGATCAGTCTGCAAAGGGACCTTGTGCCACCTTGGAGACTAATGGGGAGAAAGAACTCGGTGGGATTAAGCTTTTGTAGACTAAGGGCCTTTCTGCAGTACACAGTTATAGTGCTATTATACCACTTTCCGTGTCCTCTGGAATTCTGGGGTTTGCAGTTCACTGGGGCCATAAAGTTCTCTGGCTGAGAATTCTAAAGGCCCCTCCCTAAACCACAAACCCCAGGATCCCATAGGATGTGGATAGTGGAATAACAGCACTATCACAGCGTAGGGCAGAAGGGCCCTAAGTCCGAGGAAAGCTTCCCCTACCAGCTTCTTTCTCGCATGGGTTAAGCAAGATCCCTTTGCAGACTCTGCTTCCTAAATGACTTTTGGCTTTCTGACACAGCGTTTACCAGAGGTGGGAATCCTGCGACCCCTCCAAGTGTTGCTGGAGCGCAACTCCCTCCCTTCATTTCGTCCTCCGCCACTGGCCAGGCTGTCTGGGAGGACCGAGAGAGTAGGGACGCCCGGCAACACCCGAGGAGCCGCTAGGTTCCCCCTCCTCCTCTGTCCAGTTTCGCGCGCGGCTGGTTGCCGTCGATGCGGGAGAAAGAAAACGCGCGCGAGAGGAGAGAGAAGGACGGGGATTCCGCCCAGCGGTGCCCCGTCCTTGGCCAGGCAGGCCCAACACAGAGGCTGGAAAGCTTGCTTTCCCTGGGTTGGCGAGAGGACGAACCCACGAGAGCCGGTTTCCCCCCATCGCTGCCCAGAACAGGCAGGGAGCGCGGGAGAGCCCCGAGGCTGCAGGGGCCGTGAAATGCATGGCCCTTTCCCTACGGATTCCTTCGGTTTCTTGCTCTCACCCTCACTCCCTTCCCTGCCCAGACGTGGAGCTGCCATCCTTCCGGGAGAAGCTGCTCATTTCGCCCCGGGGCGTGACTCCCCACCAGCGGCGCGCCTCCCTCCGCGAAGCCCGGGACGCCTGCTACCTGCACAAGGAGCGCTGCAGCGGCATCCTCGGCCTGAGCGGCGCCCATTACACCGTGGCCGGGACGGTGCTGGCGGACAGCCCCGGCTCGGGGGCCCTCCTCTATCTCAAGACAGGTCAGTGGACAGGCCGCCGCCGCCGGAAGACCGGACTGCAGCAGCGCCGGGGGCGCCCAAGCGTGCGCGCTCGTCCCTGTCCACGTGGGGGTTGTGGTCTCCCCTTCCTCTGAGGGTCTTCGCAGCCGGGGCTTCCCGACTTGCTTGCCTCGTTGGGCTACTTACTCGAAGGGGCTGGGCATTTACTGGCTCGACAACAGATTTGCTGGACTGGTCAAATATCCTCAAAGCATAATCAACTATTTTTGGCACATTAAGTCTGATTACATCAGGAACAGACACAGACTTATTCTTCAGCAGGACTGCCATTTAACACTATTAAACACACACACACACACACACGCACGTACATGTTAGTTAACTGTTGCAGTGGAACAAATTAAATTAACAAAAAAACACCCCAAACAGTTTTGGTCTGTGTCAAAATCCACAGTCAGGCAAGACCTTGTGAGTTGTGGATGATCCTCTGAACAGTTTTCTCCTTTATATTTATCCTGGAGCTCCAGGCTCAGCCTACTGTTATATTTAAAAGAGAAAAAATAAAGATAGGAATGAGGCAAAGTGGTGCAGTATCAAAAGCAAGCACTGAAAGGCAAGTATTGTCTTTTAAAGGATCGGGCAACCTGGAGGCCGTTCATGAGGAGGCAGCTAAGACGGCACATGGGCTGCCCGCCTGGACACCTCTTTCCCTCTGCCAGGGCTGCTGCCCACGTGGTCCCAGGCAAGCTCAAACTCTTGGGCCATTTCTGCACTAGCCTGTTATAGCGCTATTATTCCACTTGCAACATCCTATGGAGTCCTGGGGTTTGCAGTTGAGGGAGGGGCCTCAAAGAAGCCTGCAGGCAGGGCAGGAAGGCCCAGAGTTTCCCCATCAACCAGTGTTGGGGGGAGCACTCATCGCTAGCAGTTTCCTATGTGTTCATTTGGAATTATAGGCCTGCCATTTGCATCTGAAGAACAGATCTTAGGCTGTGGAGGAGTTGAGCCCAGATATTATCCAGTAGGACTAGTAGGGACTGCAGAGGTGTTTCTGCTGTGCCCTTGCACATAGGTTTGTGTGTATGTGCTCTCTCTCTCTCTCTCTCTCACACACACACACACACATGCTCTGAGGGCCCCTGCCCTTTCTCAGCCTGTCGTCCTGTGCTTACAGGCTGCTCTCTTGGCTTCTGCGGGAGCCGATGCCAGAGATGCTGCTCCCCTTGCTTGAGCACCCGTGTCTACAACCCGCTGACCGGGCAGTGTGATGGCCTCCTGCGTTGTGTCCACCACTCTGGCCCCTCATGCCCTTATGGTAAGATACTTGCATTTGCTTTCTTGTAGTTGTGATGCGTGTGCCACTTTTCCGTCAATATGGTAACTGAAGAAGATTGCAATAAAAAAGGAACAACTTGGAAGATTTGTGATCTCCCTGGTGGGGGCACTCCCTCTCTCGATGCAGAGCACATCTGTTTCACACTGTTGTGTTCACAACCATGGTGGCTTGTTGGTGAGCCGGGAGCCAAGCTGCAGTCAGTGGCCCTTTTGTGCTTAGCTGCTAGGGGGATCCTGCTCTGTGTGCTCAGGGGTGCTTCTGCTGCAGATCCAGACCGGGGTCTTTCCGAGGGCGAGCAGGGAACGGCCAGGGTACTTCCCTGCAGCCAGTACCGCTGCCACGTTTGTACTTGTTTTACAGGTTTGGTGCACTCAAGATGTCCGCAGGGGCCTGGCTGGTGGTTCTGGAACGGGCACTGCTACTATGTAGAGGAGCACAGCAGCAAGGACTGGCAGGGGGCAAAAGCTGCCTGCCAGACTTATGGCAAGGATGTGAGCCTGCTGACTCTCAGCAGCACCAAGGAAAAGGCACGAGAGGGACATGGGGTGGCTTTGAACATGCACTAGAATTCAGCAGTGGGGGGGCTACAGCTTTTGCAAGGAGGGGAGATAGAGAGGCACCCCCCCACCCCACAAACACATTTCCACAAGTTCCGCTGTGCCCAGCCATGGAGGCACCTAGACCAAGGATGTTCACTGACCGGATCTTGTAGAAGGAGCATCCTCAATGTTACACCTCCAAGGATATCTACAGCCCACCTTCGTAGTTACCTCGCCTTTGGACTATTGCGGTGCACTGCGTGTGGGGCCTCCCCTGAAGGGTGTCTGGGAGCTTCTGTTCAGGCAAAGTGCAGTAGCTGAGGCGCTGCCCACTGCACAGCCTCAAGATTGTGTTACCCTGAGAGTGTAGCCGTGTGCCTCCCACACCCAACTCCAGGTACTGGCTCTAAGGCTGAAGGCCCTGGATGGCTTTGGACCTGGCTGCGAAGGGTCTGCAGAGGCCTGCTTGTCAGTTCCCACCCCACTGCTTTGAGGAAATGTGTGTGAAAAGACACTCCTCTTCAAGCTGATCTTTTAAACTGTTTTGATGACTGTGGTGGCGGAGGTGATGGGGAGGATGACTGTGGGGTTTTAATGGTTTTAGTTCTGATTTTGTTTTTCATGACGTCTGCTTGTTGCTTTGGGTAATATACATTTAGCAGAAAGGTAGGATATAAAAATAGAACAGGGAAATAAAAATAAATGAGCAGGTGGGAAACGAAAGGGTAGCAGATCCAGGAACTCTCTGGCTGCTGCTCCTGCAGTGATTGCCCCTTAATGCCCTGGGGGCTCTCTTGGGATCCCTGCCAGAGGCACTTGCTGAGCTGTTGTGGGTCAGGGCAGCTTCTCCTTCTCCGTGCTTCTTTGCCCCCGGGTGTGGGGTGGGTGAGACCTGCATAGCTCTGCTGCCACCAAACTCCGAGACAAGGCTTGGACGCTTGGAGTTGTCTCTCCCCCCACCCCCACCATGGCCCTTTTTGCAGCGTGTGCAACATCCCGCTTTCCTTGCACAGGCTGAGTGGAAGCCTTGTTAGGGAATCCCTGCTGCTCTCTTGACCAGGACTGAAGGAGACTGTTGGGAAGGGCCACGTACAGCCAGCAGGGCTCTTTGTGGAAATGAGACTTTGCCTGAAGTCTTTGTGCCCCTTTCTCCCTCCCAGGCCTGGGTTGCGGCCATGGTGCAGAAGGACAGCTGGGTCGGCCTGAACGATGCAGACCGCGACGGAACATGGACCTGGGCTGAGGGCCAGGCTGCTCATCTCCCTTCACCCTGGTGAGTGCTCTGGGGAACCCAACCTGCCTCTGTTTGCCCACTGGCCCACTGGCCCGGGGGTGCCCCTCTTGATGCTCTGGCCCTGCTGACACAGCATCTTCCAGCCAGCTGAATCTTATGCCAGCCTTTGAGCCTCTTGTGGGTATTGGAGGGAGCAGCCATACCAAATTCTATTTGCAAATCTTTTGCAAACTCCTGTTGTCAGGCTCCCCCTCTGTTTCACAGAAGGGCAGTCTTGTCCTCTCTTGTTGACTGGCAATGCAGCTCCCAGATCTCAGGCCCTGGACTTTTAGTTCTCAGGGCAAGGGGAAGAATCTCAGGGTGAGAGCACAGTCTTGAAAAGCATGTGCATACATGTATGTATAATGCTCATGTGTCATGTGTGATGTTTTTTATTTGAATGACACACTTTGAAACTGTGGTTGATGTTGTATCTTGCTTACTGCCCCTTGTAACTTCACCACTGTTACATCACCAGGGCCCATCCCTGTGACATCACTAGAGGGCCTCCCTTAGTTTCAGGGCCTGGAATACTCCTGACACAGCAACCCTAACTGGGAACAAAGTTCTTGTCCCAGCAGTGTCTGCCGAGGGTTCTCATGGCATTCCCAGCCAGGCACTGGTTTCTTCTGCTGCCACCATGTGTAACACATCTTTTCTCCTCCTGCTAGGCTGGCTGGTGTGGAGCTTACGACGGGGGATTGCCTGGAGATGAAGCACCAGGCAAAGCAGAACTTGGCTGCATCCTCCTGCTCCGAACACAAAGCCTGGGTGTGCAAAGGGACTTGGGGTAAGCGCTTTACTGAGCCTTGAAGGGGACAGAGTCAAGATGCAGCCACAGTCTGCAATATGCGCTCTTTGCGGCAACCCTCAGGAGGCCTAAGGCCCCCCACTGCTCTTCAGCGTTGCTGGGCAGAAACCTCTGCTCTAGATTTTGGGCTATTAGGTAAGACTCTAGATGGAGGTGGAGAAAGTGCTGTTCTTGAGATGCCCTGGGTCCCCCGGCAACAACACCAACGTGGTCCCCAAGCCCTCAACACCTGCCTGCCCATGACCTAGTTCCATCAGCTGGTGTCTGGGAACTATGGACAACGCCTGCAAGCAGCAGAGGGAGCAGCAGTCCAATGCCTCCCTGACTTGCCAAAACCCTTTTCCCTCCTTGTCTCAGCCCCCCAGAGTTCCTGTCCAACAGAGCCTGGATGGAGACAGTGGAACGACAGCTGCTACTTCTGGGACCCTCTCTCAGTCCACGGGTGGCAGGAGGCTCTGGACGCCTGCCAGAGGTTCAAGAAGACAGAGCTGCTATATTTGACCTCACCCCAGGAGAGGGTAACAATTTAGGATATGGAGATTTCTCCAGAAGGTGGGGACAGGGGAGCCCCTGGGGAACAGGCCATGGTGCTTCCAGCAAGGGGATGCACAGCTAGGAGCTGCCTGAGTGGGGTTTTTTTGGCCCTTGGCCTTTCCCACCAGGTGAAGTCTTCTTGTGGCAGAAGAGTCTGAAGAGGTGCCATTGGTCTCGAACTGTGTAGAAAGTTCTCTCTGCCTTACCGGTGCTCAGGCAGTCCCTCCAGGGGGAGTGGGCTAGGATGCCTGCCAAGGCCAAGAGTTGCCCAAGGGTAATGCAGAGTCTCCTTCCACCTTGAGGCCATGCTCCCCTTTTTCTTCCTTCCAGGACTGGGTCCATTCAAATTTCCAAGGCTCCTTCTGGACAGGCTTGAATGATCTGCAGCAGGAATCTGTCTTTCGCTGGACAACGCAGGAGCCCCTCAGCAAACATGTGGCACAGTCAGTCTCTGTATGGCTTGAGGGACCCCTATAACTGCTTCAAGGACTCCCCCACCCCAAAAAAAATGGGTGCAGGGAAAGGTGAAATCAGCTTGGTTCAGCTAAGAAGCAGCTGACTCCCAAAATGGAAAATGGCTCAGCTTTCCTTGGGACAACTGAAAAGGCTCCGGACTCTTTGGCTCCCCTGCTCAGGGATGCGCTGGAGCTCTGTCCCTCCCTACCATAGCCTTGTGGCCTTGGAAGCCCCCTTCCTGATAGCCATGGGGCCCCTGGGAGAACAGGACAAAGCAGAGATGGGTAGAACAATCCACTCTGCCCAGAAAAAGCTGAGTGGATGGAGCTGCTCAGAGATCAGTGACTCCATCAAACAAGCTGGAAGCCTGGAAATGAGCGGTTCTGCCTCACAGGGACTTGGGTGTAGCTGAATAACCCCTTGTGGGGGGGGGGAACCCAGCAGAAACATAAACATCTTGTATTTTTAAATGTTAGCTGAGGATTGTTAGTGGAGAGTAGAATATACATTTGTGAACTGATTGACTCAGTATTTAGGTGCGTATAATTTTAAACTATACTTTGCTGTGGAAAAGAAGCAGGCCTTTGAAGCACTGGGCTTGCAGGAAATTAAGCAGGCACTTGAAAACGCAAAGAGAAATCCACCTGCTTCGCTGGACCCCCTCCTCTGCATGAGCAAAACCAGCTCTTTCTGTTGCACCTTCAGAAAAGTACAAATCAACTCACATACCCTACTTCCAGGCCCAGCGGCAAATGTGTCCCTGAGCCCAAGCGTGCTGGATGGATTGGCTTTTGGGAACATAATAAGTGGGTTCTATCACTGGCATTTTTCTTCCTCGCTGTGTACACAAAAGGTATTTGCGAGATGACATGGCAGATGGTGGCCTGAAGGACTGTGTGTGGTTTGACACGGCGACTGGATTTCTCCGTGACGCCAACTGCGAGGAGGCAAGGCCGTTCCTGTGCAAAGTTAGTGAAGGTGAGGCAGTCCGTGGGGGCCTTGAGGGGGGCTGGGGGCGTGGGGCACAGGGCCCTGGTCCCAGCCTTCCTGACTGCCCAGTGGGGCCAAAGTGAGAGGCCTTGCTCCACGCCTCTCCTCTGCAAGAGGCCCTTCTCTGTTGAGGTGCCGGGAATGCAAAAAGAGCTTTCTTTCTTCTCCTACCCTTCCTCTTTCACTTTTTAAAAGTAGTTTTTTTAATTGCTCAGCTTTTAAGTGGTAAAATTGTGTTTTCTCCTTTGCTGGTGATGGCTTTGTTTGCTTCTGTTCTGTGCTTATGGAATATTAAGGGGCTTTTGCCAGTTTTTCTCGAGAGAGGCTTTGGGGGCCCTTTCCAGCCTAAAAAGCCACACATGCACAGGGTTTTTTTTGGTCAATGAATAAAGGTTTAAAATGCAGTTGTGAGCTGCCCACAGTGACTGTTCTTTGGATGCAGCAGCGTAGCAGCCCCTGATATCATCCTGACCCTGTGCTGCCTTCTCTCTTCCCAGCCACCGACTGGTTTGAGGAGCGGCCGGGCCTCAGCGTGGTGGAGGGAGACCCCGCGCAACTCTTCCCCTCCGCAGGGAGCCTGGAGCAGGCCAAGCGGGAGTGCCTGCAGGAGCGCAGTGTCTGCATTGCTGTCCTCCAGGCCAGCTCAGGCTTCTACTTGATCAGCTCCATGGACAGGGTTGTCTCCAAGCTGGATTCAGCACTCTATGTCTGGACCAGTACGTGTATCTTTGTGGGAAGGGGGCAGAAGTCCAGGCCAGAGGCAGATGGCACAGCTGGTCAGCGTCACTCCAGGAGTGCGGCCATGGAGGGGAAGATGGGAGTGGGAGGGCGGAGGGCTGGCCCCACAGTGCTCTTGCCTCTCTCACCTGCTGCTTGCCACATTCATGACCGTGATGCCTTTCAGTTTGTGCAGAGGGCTTTAGCGGCCCAGACTGCCGCAGGGCCTTGGAGCGCCCGCCCCGGCCGGCCTGTGACTGCAGCGGTAGATTTCAGACCACGGCTGAGACAGGTGAGGGAGGGAGTGTAGCTCACGTGCTGGGCTAGGAATTGTCCATTGCAACAGAGCTGACCTTGGGAGCCTCAGGCAGCAGTAAAGCTGCTTCCGTGGCCCATGCCTGCAAAATGGGTGTATTGGTAGTCATCAGCCTGCTGGACCGTGATGCAGGGCTAGCAGGGGGTTCCCATTTATGGCTCACCAGCTGTGCAGCCCAGTCCCAGACAAACGCCTTTTCTCAGAGATAGGTGGCCCCCTGGTTACTGAATGGCAAAATTGGATGCATCTGGTTGGCTCTAACCCTCTCAGGCAGGGGTGTTGATGTATGCATGCGCATGTGTGTGCACATGCCAACTGTCCAGAAACAGCTCCCATCCCGTTCCAAGCTGGTTCCTGCCAGCTGTCCTTGGTGATCCCAGTAAATGGCATCCTCTGTGATGAGGGACTGACAAGGGCAGGCAGTAAAAGGTCTGTTTACATTTCTGCTGAGATGTTTTCATACAGACAGTTGCTGGAAGTTCCTTTCAGGTGCCTTGGCTTAGACGCTGCCTGGCCCCTCATACTGGAGGAGGAGAGAGCGGCCTCCTTCCCCAGCCCACTTTCCTTGGGATTCAGCTCCTTCTGCCACCACATTTTTCCCTCCCTGCTGCAGAAGAGGGTCTCCTGGAGTCCCTCCAGAGGGCAAGTCCATGCACCTGTTGAGTGGGAGGCCTTTTCCTCGCCCACCCACTGCAGAAGCAACCAGAGTCGTTGGGCTCAAAGGGGTTGCAAAAGGGCTTCCTCAGCCTAGATCCAGGCCCTCTCCTTGCCTGGGGTTTGCAGGAGTACCTGGGCTACAAAGGGATGGTTACAACTGCCGTGGCCCCCTCCATGCTGGGAACTGGAGTGTGGCAAGGGTGCTTGGAGGGAGAGAGAAAGTAGCTGGGCCTAAACTTACAAACTATGGAGGACAAAAGAGCTCAGACAGGAATGGGCACAGCTTTAGTGCTGGAAACCAACAGCCGCATCACTTATCTTCCTGCAGTCTGCGGCATCCTGGTGCAGACATGTGTGGACGACTGTTGGCGCACGACTGCCTGGAGCAACTGCTCGTTGTGCCTGCCAGCCTGCACTGGTGAGTTGGGCTGGGAGTGGTCCAAGGAGAGTGGGAGGGAGGGAGGGTGGGGGAAAAGCTGTTGCTGGTCAACCTCCGACCCCCTGGACCCTGTCCGGCCTTCAGTCTCACCACGGTAGGTGGCCAGCATCTCTTTAAGAGTTCTCTGTTCAACAGAGGCCAAAGGAAAGCAGCGGACAAGAAGGTTCTCCCAGGGCCTTCAGACCTGCTGGCTGCCTCCCAACTCCTCTGTCAAATAACTTGTTGCCACTTCCCTGTTGACAAGAGTGGTGGTCCATCTGCTTGCCATCTTGCCTCCCTGGCAGCCACTGGGGGCAACAGGGCCGACCTTTCCAATGTCATTTCATCACTCTGTCCAACGTCCCTCTCCTCATGCACGGTGCCTTGCCCGGTCAGCCTCCGCTCTGGATTTGGAAAGGCCCCACGTTGCAGCGATGGCATTGCCAGGGAGGGCCCAGCCAAGGCTCTGCTCTTTTGTTGCTACATGATGGACAGCCAGCCAGTGGGCCTTTCAATCTCTCTCTCTCTCTCTCTCTCTATACACACTCAGAGGCCACCCTGAGCCACCTGGATCCCGAGGAAGTTGCCCTCATCACAATGATTCAGTTCAAGGTGTCACACTCTCTCAACCTCACTGCAGAAGATGAAAGAGACCAGAGAAACTCCTCCAAGATCATCTATGATGCCAAATACCCATGATGTTACTACTAATAGGGAAAAGAACGGAAGGAAGGAAGGACGGAGGGAAGGAAGGAAGGGAGGGAGGAAGGAAGGAAGGAAGGAAGGAAGGAAGGAAGGAAGGAAGGGGCCAATAAAAGGTTGTGGAGACATTTGTGTCCTTCTGTCTTGTTGAGATTGAATTTCACTTGTTCTTTTCTGTTTGCTGGCAGTTCTCCCTCAAGTAAATTCCGCAAACTCCTGCTGAGCCACCGGGGAGAAGACGGACCCAAGACGCACAGTCAGCCAGGAAGAGCCTTTGCTCCATTTGGTACAAATGCAGCTTTTCCTCTTCAGGGTTGAGCTCTGGTGGGAACTGCCTGCTCCCACCTCTGACACACAAACATGTTGCTCAGGAAGCTTGAAGTAGATCTCAGCTGTGTACGCTGCTGACTGGTTGTTCCAGTTGTGGCTCTTCCGTCCTCTTCCCTGTGACTTTGCCCACCCTAAGCTACGTGGCCATCATTGTCTCCTGTGGCAAGGGGTCCCAGGAGTTTAATGATCTCTGATACGGGCAGCGTTTGGGGGGTTTAGAGATGAATGATGCCTTCTCCCTGTCCCAGCCTCAACTACCTTACAGGCTCATGCCGAAATGCTGCCCTGAAAGAGAAGGAGGGAAGGAAGGAGAAAACAGAAGGCGCTCACAAGAAAACACTTTCCCTGGCGGCTGTCAGGCCAGGGTGATATTGCCAGGTAAGCATGAGAGCCTGCTTGTACCCGGCCTGCCTGGCACGGCTGGTTCTCTTGGAGAAGACAGAGCCAGCCATGAGGAAGTTGTGGCTTTGCCCCTTGGCAGGCGAGGCTGTTCTGTGAAAATATTTGCTAAGGAAGAGCAGAAACTCCACCCAGAAAGAACAGCACACCGAAGAAGAGCAGCAGAGTTCAGAGTTGCACCGGAGCGCATTCAAAGCACTGTCTGCAGGATCCGGACAGTTGAGAAAGGGAGAGCCAGCTGTCCCCTCCAGCCAGCAGAGGGGTTGGCGGCGGCCTCCCTTTGCCAGAGAAGTGGGAAGGCGGCGGGGGTGCTCTGGCTTGGGGATCAGTCCTAACTGAGGAGGCTTCCTCACCTCCATCTTCCTCAGAGGCCCTGCTGTGCGGCTTCATGGCCTGGTACCGTAGGAACCAGCTCCTCCTCCTGCCAGCTGCAGGGCCCGGCATTCCAGACCACCAGGGCCTGCGGGCACCAGCCCTGACCGTCTTCACCATCGCCCTCCTCTTCCTCCTCTCCTGCGGCTCCTCTGGCTGCCCGGAGGTTTGCAGCTGTTCCACAGAGGAAGTCAACTGCATGGAGCACAGGCTGCGCTTCGTGCCCGACAACCTGCCCACCAACGCCACCACGATCCTGCTGGGCTACAACCGCATTGCCGCCCTCCGGAACCGGACCTTCGTGGCCCAGAACGCCCTGCGCTGCCTGAGCCTCCGCAGCAACCTCCTGGCGAGCATCCACAGCCAGGCCCTGGCAGGCCTGAGCCAGCTGCAGGAACTGGACCTGAGTGGGAACTACCTGAGCGTCCTGCAGCCAGAAACCTTCCTCCCCGTGCCTAGTCTGAGGGTGCTGGACCTGGGGAACAACAAGCTCCTGCGGCTGGACCCAGAGCTGCTGGGCGCCGTGCCCCATCTCCAGAACCTCTCCGTGCAGGGCAACGCCTTGGTCTCGCTGGGGCCCGGCTTCTTTGAGAACCTGCCCGCCCTGCTCTCCCTGAAGCTTGACAACAACCCCTGGGCCTGCTCCTGCAGCATCCAGCCCCTCTTCCAGTGGCTCATCAACAACACGGACAAGGTCCCAGGTGAGTGAGCGAGAGGGGCCCCGGAGAAGGAGCACACAGGAGAGACCGGGAGCCCGGCTCCGGCGCAAGGTCCTCCCCACAGCCGAGTGTTCGAAATACGAGGCTGCGGGCTGGAACTGCTTTCCTGAGAAGAGAATGTCCAGAGGTGTAACAGATGAGGAAGGGAGAGAGCGTGGGGACAGCAACAGCAACCCAGGCTGCCATGTTTTCAGTATTTGTAGTTCTAGAGAAAGGCGAGGTGATAGCAGCAGCGTTGCTGTGGCGTTTCTCTGCCATTCGCGTGGGTTTGGTTGTTGCTGTTTTTGCAGCAATGCTGCTAAGATTTGAAATGCCATGTAGCCAAATAGTGGGAGAAGAAACAAGGACGTGTACCATGGGGAAACAGTGCCCCTCTCACTGGTGCCTTCGGGCCTTTTGGAACCATCGTCTCTCTCTCTCTCTCTCTCTCTCTGGCTTAAGCGTCAAGGAAAACAGGGCCACCCAGAAGGTGTCCTGGAAACCTTGATGTGGTCCTGGAAGGGCAGCATGAAATCTCCAAGATGGAGGTGGCCGCAGCAGTTGAGGGTCAGCAAGCAGGGAAGGCCCCGGGCGGGGACTGTCTTGGAGAAAGAGGAGGTTGGAGCAGGAAGAGCTGGAGGGAGAGGCAGGGTCCAGATGGGAGGAGGAAATGCCAAGGATGCCCTTTCCGGCAACAGGCACTGTGCGAGGAAGAGCGGCAGGCCTTTGGGGCTGGAGCGGATGCCACGGCGCCGGGCCTTGGCGTAGACGGAAACCACCCTGGGGCCGTGACTCCGCCGGTCGCGCCTTGCCCTGACGCTGTGGTGTCGTTCTTCTTTCCCAGAGGCGAACGCCGTCTCCTGCAGGCGCCCGGCCTACCTTTCCTATCGCTCCATCGTTGCCATTGGGAACGGCTCTTTTGCCCGCTGCCAGGGGCCCTGGCTGCACCCCCAGGACTACGCCTTCTTCCTGCTCATCGGCCCCTCAACCTTCCTCGGCAGCATCTGCCTCTGCGTCCTTGCTGGCTTGCTGGCGGCGACCCGTCAGAGGATGACGAAAGTGCAGCACATTCGGCCAGGAGCCCTGGCGAGGCGGGCAGAGCGCCACTCGCACTAGGGGCCGCCGGAACTGCGCCTCACGCTACGGCGCCGGAGAGGTCCCTGCTCGTCTCCCTGCCCCACGCTTGCCCCCTCTGGGCCTTGGGTGGTGGGTCATGGCCGTTCCTCCTTTGTTGGGGGCCCGGAGGGGAGCCAAGAGGAGAATCAGCCTCCCGCTTCTCTGCAGTTGCACAGGGGGCCCCTAAGCGGGAGGGCGGCAGGGCAGGCAGGCCCGGCGGGCCCACCGTCTCCCTCTTCACTGCCTTGGAGCCTCCGCCCCGTCCGTCCTGGCTGGGGTGGGAAGGGGGCGCCTCAGGCCAGAAAACAGCTCCTCTTCAGTGCCCCTTCTGCCCCACAGCACTCCTGGGCCACCACAGCGGGCGGCCAGGGGGTCTCCTGTGACTCCCAGCATCGCAGGAATCCGGTGGCCCCAGGGGGCCCAACCACGCTCCTGCCCCTCCCCCCGCACTTGAGGCCCTCCCCCGCTCCCCTTCGCAGCCGCGTGGCAGAGCCGGGCTTCTGCAGTGCAGGCGAGGCCCGCTTGGCACCTCAGAGGCGCTCGAGGGCAGGGGGGGACTGGGACACTCTGCCATTCCGAGCCCTTGGCCACCTCCCCTTTCCGCCTGTCCGGCCCCTGGACTCACCTCGCCGGGGCCAGGAAGAGCTTCGGGGCCCCGCGGGCGCCGGAGGGGGGCTGGGGGGGCGGCAGCGCCTCTTTCCTCGGCGCCTTCTCCTGCGTTTCTGCTCGTTCACGGAGAAAGCGGTGGGGCGTTTTCCGTGATTCCCCCGCTTTCTTTTCCTCCTCCACCCTCGAGCCCTTTGCTCCGCACACGTTCAGAGGCCCCCTTGCCGGCTCCGGGCGCCGGATTGCTGCCAGGAGAGGCCCCGCTTGGCGGACGGAAAGCCGGACGGGGCCGGACACGCGTCAGGAGGGGAGACGGGTCTGGGCGCCCTGCTGGCTCCCACGCGCGAAGGCGCCCGCCCGTGGCAGCCGATCCCGCTCCCCGCAAGCCAGCGTGGGGAGGGCTCCGGGGGCCGGCCGCCCGGCCCGAGTCGACGGGCAAACGCCAGCGGGAGGCGGGGGCGACGGGAGGGAAGCGCCCCCCGCCCAGAGCAGAGGGTGTCCGCCCCTGAGCAGGTCCCCCGCGGCCCCCGCGGGAGGCTCCTCCCGGCCCTCCGCGCCTCAGCCCCGCGCCTTCGGGTGCTGTGCGAGGAAGCCGAGGGCAAACCTGACCCAGGCAAGACGGGGAGCGGGCGCGTTGCTCCCAGGCGGGGGAAGCCAGCGGGGACCCCCGCCCCCTTCCCGCCCCCCGCTGCCTTGCGGAAGCTGGCGCGGCATCGTGGCCGGGTTCAGAGCGTCTTCTTCTGCTCCGTTCCTGGTGTTCGGGGCAGGCGCCTGACTCCCCGTTTTGGGCACCCGGTGTGTTTGCCTAGTAATGTTTCGGCGTTTTTTAAAGACGCATTTGCTGTCTGCCTAAAACGCTGAGACATTGCCGGGGGGAATTGGGCGGCGCTGTGATTGCCCCGAGGCCTAGGCGGGCGGAGCCATGCGGGGCTGGCTGAGGATGCCGGTGGGGGGAGTGTGGCTTTGGGGCTCGCAGCTGCCCCCCGGCCACTCAGCGCTCTGCCACTGCCGGAGTCGTGGGGTGTGTGTGTGTGTGTGTTGAGTTTCACAGGAAGGGGAGTCTAGCCCCCAAGATGGCCCTTCAGGTCCCCCCCCAAAGATGGCGCCACAGCCTTGCCTCCGGGACCCCCCCCCGGGCCCCTCAAGGCCAAGCTTCCCAGCCCTCTGTGGTCGCTCAGCCTCCTGGCCTTCGTCGCCCCCCCCGCATCGCCTCGAGTCCGGCTACGGACACACAGACACACGCACAGTCCAGTTGGCATATGAATTTCATTGAAGAATCCCCGTTAGCTGTTACAAAAACTCACAGTACAAGTGTAAATAAACACGACTGTTGTTATTCATCATAATTGGATGCTGACGCCCAGGTAAAAATTCCACACGTACGCACCAAACTCTATGTACAGAAGGTCCCAGTGCGGCTCTGGGCGGGTGCTCCGGGTCTCACGCGGATGAAAGGGCCTGCCTGGCTCTGCCGCCCTGCACTCCCCGGCCTGGGGTCGGTCCCCTCCGCCAAGGGCTTCCTCCTCAGCAGACGGACGGACGGACGGACGGGATTGCGCAGTGAACCCCGACAGCCCCCTCCCTCCCTCCCTCCCCGCCCCCCCATTTCTGCCTCCCAAACTGTGAACCTGAAGGTGGGATGCAGCCGGCAAGCTGGACCAGAAGAGCAGGCGGGGAGGGCCAAGGGCCGGCTGGCGGCTGCTCTTTTCACTTCCAGAAAAAATGGCCTCGGATGTGCGTCTGGCTATCCCAATGACGACACCACGCGCTCCCTCTGGCGTGGCCGCTCCCCTCCAATGCCCACAAGGGGCTCAGGAGCCGGCACCAGATTCACCTGGCTGGAAGATGCCGTGTCAGCGGGGCCAGAGCGTCAGGGGAGGCCGCCCCAGGCCAGTGGGATGCAGAGGCACCGTCTGCTCTCCAGCGCACTCGCGGGGGCAAAGGGAGATGGGCAGCCCGGCCCTCGGCCCAGCTCCACGTGCTGCCATGGTCTGCATTGTTCGGGCTGACCCACCTGTCCTCCTGCCCCACGGCCTGGGGGGGAGGGAGGGAGGGAGGGGCAAAGGTCTCAGGCAAAGTCTCAGTCTGGAGCCCAACACTCTTGGGGTACCCTGGATCTCCCAGGAGTCTGTTTGTGTCCTCACGATGGACGAGATGCCCCCTGACCATCGCCTGGCACCCAGAGGGTTCTTCCTACGTGCTGCCTCAGCCCTCCTCGTAGCAATCCTGGCGACTGGGCTGGGATCCCGGTTCCCGACCTGCAGGGGCCTGCCCTTGCCTCTCCCTGGCTCTGGGTGCCCCAGGGTGAATACAGGAGGCTGCGGGCCAGCTGCTACGCCCCCGCTCCCGGCACCTCACCGATCCCAATTTCCAGGGAAGCCATCGGCTCATGCTCACCCTTTCTTTCTGAACCAGACAGTGCCAGGGTTTTCATTAATGGGAGTTTTCCCCGGGGGCGGGGACGAGGCGCTGAGGCGGCAGCACCTGCTACACGAGGCTCACCTAGTCCCAGTCCAGAATGGATGGGATTCTCTTCCTGTTCTTTCGGGCATAGCCACCTGAAGGGGGCACTGCTCACCGGCAAACTGTGGAATTAGACCTTGCGGCATTGGCTGGTGTTCTGCCCCCAGGAAACACGCTGGGAGACAAACCGCCGGCCAGCTACGGGGAAGGTGCTCTGCTCATGGTGGGACACAGGTGCCCCAAGTCCCAGCTGAGTCTCTGCAGGCACCTCTGCTCGAAATGATTGCCAGGAGAGAGTCCGAGAAAGACCTCGGAGCAATGCTGCCAATCACAGCTGGCAATCAGGGACAGAGGAAGGAGTGACCTGACCGTTCTTTCTGCAGGCAAGGCAAAAGAGCAGGCATCACAGAAAGGGCAGAAGAAGGTGCACGAGGTTTGTCCCCAACCCAGCTCTTTGATGCAGAACTACCTACAACCAAACCTAGGCGGTGTGTGGACTGGAGAGCAGGCACGTGCTGAGTCTCAGAGCTGTAAACCTAGAAAAACCCAGGGATCTTTCCAGCACTCCTAAATGTAGCCCAGAGTGATGCTACGGGGAAAGACCCACAGCAGCCCAGTGGTAGCAGAGCATCTGCCCCATCCTGGCATCTCCAGGTGAGACAATGAAAAAGGACTAGGCAGCCAGCCACTCATGGGGAAGAGCCCTCTCTGCCCCCACCCTCAAAAGCTGCCAACCAGAGCCAATGATACTGGGCCAAGCAAATAACATGGCCTGGCCTAGAAGAAGGTGACTTCTCACGTCCTTTCCTCTGTCTTGGGGCGTAATGTGTAGCTTAAAGAGTGTTATAGGCAGACACAAGACTTTTGCCTCCGTTACCTTTAGCCTGCAGTCGCAGGGGAGAGAAGCGGAAGCCAGGGTGGTGCAGTGCATGAAGGGTGTGGTTTGGATGTGAGAGGCCAGGTTCAAAACCGTGCTTCGTTATAAAAGCGCACAGGATGGCCTTGAGTTTTGTGAGCCTCTGCCTTGGCAGCCATTCTGTCAGCTCTCCTGGGGCTGTGGTGAGAGCAGAGGGGCAGTGCCTGCAGCCCATCTGGATGCCAGACCTTGAGAGGGACAGTGAGGCAATCAAACTCATCAGTCAAAATGGACAGCCATCATTAAAGACCAACAAAACTATTCAGAGTGGGCAGCTGGGAGACATTTCCCTGTGCTGTGGGTTCAAGGCTGCCAGCTTGCATTTATGTCCAGGCAGCTAGACTCACTCTGGCAGAATTTTCAGGCCAGGCACCAGAAAGGAGCAGTGGAGAGGCCTTCTCCATTTGCCATCACTTTGGTAACTTTTCCAGCTCTGCTGAATGCGTTCCTTGATCAGGCTGTGGAGGGTGGGAAAGATAGCCAAAGTCCCCTTTCACAAGTGGTCCAAAACACGGGCGGCAAGAAATGGAGCAACGCATGCTCCTCAGGGAAAGAACAACAGTTTCTTATGGGTGGGATCATCCCAATGAGAGCCAGAGAGCTGAACATGCATTTCATCACCAAAGCTTTCTCTCCGGCTGATGTGCTGATTGAGATGGGCATGGAGGATTATGTACAAGGTCACCCATGAGCACTGGGGGTAGGGAAGCCCCTCCATCTTCCTCTAAGGTGGTGTGAAGAGATGGGAAATAAGTGGTAGTGGGGGTGGAAGAGGTTCTGTGCATGCATGTCTGATGAAGAGAATCGCTTCCCATTGCAAAGGAAACCCAGTCCGCTTACAAGAACACGCAGCCTACCCTCGCCCTGATTGGTGTGCCATTCGGGACCACCATCCCATGTCTGTTGATGTCACAAAGAGAAATAACTGGAGACCACCAGCTCTGGAAGAAGAAGGGGACAAGGGGGTTGCACCGAGGCCTCATGTACATGTGGTTCATCCCAAGAGCCCAAGAATATCGACAGGCCTCAGCAAAAAGAAGGGGGTCTTATCCTGGCCAAGTGGAAAGAAAGCAATGCAGACACCATGGCTGGGTGGCAAAGGCTTTGCTTTGGTGTCTCCAAGGAAGGACCCATCAGAGTCTCCATTGATCTGTCCCTTTGGAGTCCACAACCAGCAGTGATGGCACCCGGATGTCACACCACAGTGCTGACCGAGGGGTCGGAAAGGTTGAGCTGCCCAGTGATGTCTGTAGGGTGATACTGCTGCAAGAGACAAACAGACAGACAAAGAGGGCAAAGCATTAGGCAGGGCTGGGCCGGGCCGCTGGCTGACTCAGTCGAGACGCACACCCCTATGGGAGATCGCTCAGGGATGATGCAAGGGCCACAGATTGTACGAGGCAATCATAGCTTCTGCCACAGAATCTTTTTGCTCCTCACCTCCGGGGAGAGAGAGAGCACATTTTGCAGAAGGGGGCAGTTGCCATTTGCTTGTCTCTCTTCCAGAGCAGAACAGCAAAATGAGCAGGAAGGGGTTGGGACCAGCCCATAGTGAGGGCGGCTTCTCAGGAGAGAACTTGACAGATCTCTCCCCACGGCCCTGTAGCCTCCTGACCCCTTGGGTCTGTGGCACAGATCCCTCCTCCTCCTCCTCCCAGTCCTAGTTCCAGCAACCTAGAATTTGGCTTCAGTGGCAAGTGATTGAAGAGATGCCTATCTCTGTTCAGTTTATGGGCAATTGGAAAGACAATTGTTAAGGTGAAGATGCCAACATGTGTCATGCGTTAGAGACAAGGCCTGTAACTGGGTCTCTGCTGTCCCTGCCAAAGAAGGGTTGGTGCTAGCCCTTGAGGAAACGCCAATCAGGTTGCGCCGAATATCGTACCCTGGATAGGAAAAAAAAATACCAGCGTTTGTCTTTGTGTTTTTGTGTGCATCTGTACATGTGTGCATTGGTAAATTCCTTTTTGGAGTGGCCCTGTACCCACCTGTTCTTCTTTATCTAGTCATTTGAAATCCAGTTTACTTATTTTAAAATTCCAAACCTCTTACCCTAAAGCAAAATGGCAGACAACCTTCCTTCTGCCCCATGGCGATGCTGTACAGCAAAAATGGAATAAAGTGGCAGGTATTGTGTGGTAAGCCCTGAGGCAAAGAAGGGCCTCCTTAGACCTGAGAATCAAAGAGGGCTCTCATTGAGCCATTTAAAAATAATTTTCTAAATAATTCTGTGTAGCTGATCCCACAGCAGCACGTGAGAGAAGCCAAAAGCAAAGAGCACGTCCTATGGAGCAATCTGCCCAAGCGTCCACTTAATTTCTCGCCATGTGGCAGAATCAGAGGCTGCTGGTCCTTGGGCCTGAACTGTGCCCCGGGGCTGCCGTTTGGACCCCTGTTTTTTGCCCTCGGCTGGCACCTTCCCAGTCTCCCTGCCGGGACAGCAGAGAAATGCATCATCTCTCAGGGATTCCCCAGAGGACAGGGAGGGTAATATGACAGCTAGACCGTTTTTCCACACTGCACTGGAGAACCAACCGGCCCCCTCCTGGGATGCTTGGTAGCCACCAAAACCAGTGACCAAGGACAGTCCTGGAGGTGTGTGTGTGTATATAAATATATATACACACCTAGATGTATATATGCCAAACTCCATCTATTTAGGGGCTCTCCTTGCTACGTTTTTGGACATCCAAAGGAATGCTCACACGGATTTCTTCCTCCCCACACATCTGCCCACCGACCTCCCACCGCAATCTCCCCTCTCCCTCCAGCCCTCCCGCCCTCCTTGCAGTGTCGGCCCTGCCGGTCTCCCTTCCCTTTCTCCTGCTGTCCCTGCCTCAGCCTTTGTGCTCCCTGGACAGCACAAATCCCCATTATTGTCGTCATCATCATCATCATCATCATCATCATCATCATCATCATCATACAGGACTTTGGATACAGGACAAAAGTGAATGAACATTCAGGACAAGAGCCCCACCCTGTGCTGAGCCGCTCCTGAAGCCGGGGTTTCTCTACAGGGCTTATCTGCAGCTCACGGATTCTGGGCGTGGTGACATCGCGGGGCTGTCTGTAGGGAGCAGGCGCATCAAAGGGAGTGTCTATGACAGAGGCATCGGCTGCAGTTCCAGAGTTAAAGGCAAAATCCACTTTTGCAAAGAGCATCTACCGCCCTCTCGCATCTCTCTGCCCCCAAAGAAGGCCATCTCGCCCGCCCAAGAAACCTGCCGCGTTCTGCCCTGGAGAAGAAGCTGAGCAACCCGTGACAAAGGTTCCACTTTCCCCGCCGCCCGCCGCCCTCGCACACACAGACAAGCCCCTGGGACACGGTCGGGACACGGGGGACTTGGGGGGCCTCCGGGGGGCAACGGGGTCGGGGGAGAACTCAGCGGGGGGAGAACCTGCTTCCTTGCCACGGGGGGGGGCTTCCCACTGGCCCGGCCTGGCTTTGGACCTGATCGAAAGAGCAGCGGAGGTGCCCCTCCGGGGCGGAACCAGGGGGCCCCTTTGGCCTGGCGCCCTTTTTCCAGGCGGGACAGACAGACAATCTGGGAAACTCAAACCCGGGCCCTGGAGTTGGCAGATGCCTCCTGCCTTTTGCTCTGAACCTCAGACATACAACCGCCTCCCAACAGAAAGAGTAAAATTAGGCTGACAGCCACTAGTTGGCCTATAGTCTACGGATTTGTCCAGTGTTTCTGTCCTTAAAAAAAAAGCCCACGGAAGCTCGTGGCCATCATCATCTCTTGTGTCAGCAAGTATACCACAAGGCAATCTTTGTGCTGTGTAAAAGGAAAAAAAACTCTTTCCCCATCTCTCTCGACCCAGAACTCACCAAAAGTCAGTTCTATTGGCTCATCCTGAGGCCCACTATTTACAAAGGAGAGAAAAATGTTTATTAACACTCTCCTTCTGCAGCTACTAGTTTTGTAACATAAGGGGCCAGACCACCAACTTCATTGTTTTGACTAAGGGAGAATTGTTTTTCCTCTCTCTCAGTCTCTGCTTTGGATTAGTACCTGACACTTTTGCTGGGAGAAGTACAATATTTTGCAGCTTCCTTTGTGTGATGCATAGAAACAACATTCTTCTTTGAGTGAGAAAATAATTATATGTAGATTGCACAGAAACTGATAGTTTGGGGCAGAGATGCACAACTAGCTCCACCAATTTAATAACCACGCCATATCTGAAGCCTCACGGGGGGGGGTCAGTAAAGCCAGTCCTTCTGGGACCACAGAGACAGACAGGCTGGAGGTGGCCTCCTCAGCTTCTGGGGCCCAGGGCCGGTGCTCCCTCCTTGCCTGGGGGCCATGCCCTTTGTCTCCTCGCCCCGGGCAGCCGCACTCCCTCCCAGGCCATTTGGGGGCCGCCATTTAAAGTGCTGGCAGTTTTAGCCGTGAAAGCCCTAAGCCACCGGAGAGGGGAGGGGAGGGGGGCACCCTGGTTTTGGAAGGGGCACCTTCTTCGTGGCCTTTCCAGTGCCAGGCAAAGACCGTGTTAAAGCCTCCCCATGTATCCTTTGGGCCTCTCTCCACACTACGCTCTTATAGCACGATTATTCCACTTTCAACATCCTATGGAATCCTGGGATCCGGCCGGCCCCTCCCGAAAGTGCAAACCCCAGGATTCCATAGGATGTTGAAAGTGGAATAATCACGCTTGGAAAAGGCCTCAGTGAGATGTGCTGTAGGTTTTTACCAACTGTTATCCTTCTGCCTTGTATATCTAACGGTGCATGTCTTTTATAAGAGGCTCAGAGAACCCCCGCCATGCAGTGGCTATGAAAACATAGCTAAAACATGCATAAATGTAAATGGTGCCACAGGGTTTTCCCTTCCTCGGTCCCTGGGCTCTTTTCCCAGCCAAGGTGACTCAACCACTGAATTAGTGACCCACCTCCTCTCCTCCGGGGGTCTCTCCTGCACTGAGAGAACTGCAGCCTTCGTGCTACCAATATTTCTTTTAAAATGCCTTTTAATTCTTTTTAATAGGTGGTAAAGGTGTTTGCTTTTTTAAAAACCAAATCCATGAGTTCTCCTCCAGACATCTGGACAGTAAATTTGCTGGGGGTGGGGGACATTTTGAACTTTGTGTGGTAAATTAGCAAGGGAAGTCAATCATTTGTAAGATTTGACTCTGGGAGAAAATTTTCTTGTCAGGAAGATTTTGGGAATTTTTTTAGTTCCCCCCCTTTTGATAGAGAAATTTGGTTATGAAGGGCCCACACCTTATATTTAGTGACAAATGCCCTCAAAAAATTAAAAATAAAATGTTTTAATACACTCAGTCCCTGTGAGCTTGCGATTGCGACCTGTCCTCAGGAAGAGTGGCTCTGCCTTTAATTCTTTACCTCACAACGCGCTCAGAAAGGTTCGACCTCAATTTTTGAGGTAAAAAAATAAGAAAAGGGGGGAAAGGTGAGCAGAAATTTTAAAAAGAGGACCTTAGTGTCCATTTGGATTAACTTTTTTTCGTTATACTCGTCGAGGGAAGGCGGGATTAATATTTTAAGAGTCATTTCTAAGAGAACCGCTCCCTCAGACACACACCCGTCCCACATCCATCGCCGGGGGAAGACGGCAATTCCTGTTCCTGACAGAGAAATGTTTGTTATGTACAGCAGGAAAAAATAATGGTATTTAATGACAGATGACAAACAAATGCCCTCGCCCATAATGCCTGTGCTACACACTCGATAAAACCCCCGAGGCAGGAAGGTCAGTCTGTCTCCCTGCCAGCCTGTCTGCCTTTGTCCCCTACAGGACACTTATTTCTCCTTTATTTGTTTTTAAGGGCAAATTCTAAATGGGTATTTGTGTGTGTCCGGGAAGGCGTACACAACGGCCTCCCTTGAAGGGCTAGCGGAATCTTCGCCATTGCGAGGAGAGCGAGAGGCTCGGAGGGGGGGACTGCGCCTCCTCTGGACTACCACTCCCAGGATGCTCCTGGCAGCGCGGCCCGCAAATGGCCACGGGCCGGGCTGCCTGGAGGATTCTGGGAGTGGAAGTCCATAAGAGATTTGTTCCAGGCGGTGGCAGAGGGGGGATGCTGAGGCACCCCTTTGCCGCCTGAGGAGCCTCGTCGCTGCAATTTGGCGGGAAGCGCGCGAGCCCCGAGGCTCTGCCAAACACAAACACAAGCACACACACACACACGCACACACGCAACAAACCTGTCTTGGAAGCTGCTTTGGGTTCCGGGTTGGGAGAAAGGAGGGTATAAGCGAAATAAGTAGACAAATAACGTTACCTCAGCCCTCGGAAGGGGGCACAGAGTCGCGCTTAAACACCCATTTTTACTGACTGAACGTTTTTCAGACTCGGGGGTTTGTGTCTCAAATACATTTTTATTTTGTTTACTGTTTTTACTTAATTTTTTAAAAAATTGCACATCTCCCTGAGACCTTCTGATACAGCCCGAGATACAAAGTTTTTCTCTTTTAGATAAATAAATAAATAAATACGTAGTGTGCAAGGGATTTGAGCAATTTTTTTAAAACGGTTGTCAAAAGTCATTATGGAAGCTTTTGGAGACCTGCAGGGCTGGTGTTCTGGGAGCTGCTGCCCTGAATTTTGGGTCCGTTTATGCCATTTAAAGAAGACTTTGCACGTTCAGTATAGATGGTTGTTTTCAAGAGGATATCCTCTTTTATTTTTACAGCTGCTGGAGAAATGAATTTTTTAAAATTTATTTGCTGG
The DNA here is from genome assembly GCA_948474755.1 of Ctenosaura bakeri. NCBI lineage: Eukaryota > Metazoa > Chordata > Lepidosauria > Squamata > Iguanidae > Ctenosaura > Ctenosaura bakeri. The sequence continues at coordinate 134,303 of CAOLHI010004061.1, forward strand.
AACTCGTGAAAGTAATGCAATAACGTTAGTAGTAAGAAGGGAGATTGAATAATTTTTTTAAAAAATGGGAATTGGTGAGACAGAGCAGGATAAATAAATGATGTGTATCTGTGCCTTCAAGTCCCCTGTCCACTTTTAGTGACCCCTTGAATTTCGCAGGGTTTTCTTAGGCAAGGTGGTTTTGCCAGTTCCTTCCTCTGCAATAAGGTTTACACAGCACCTGGTATTCCTTAGTGGAATCCCATCCATGTATTAACCAGGGCCGACCCTGCTTAGCTTCCAGGATTGGATGGGGTCTGCTGCCTTTAGGGTATTGAGCATGAAGCTGTGGTGTTTTAAAAAATTATTTATCTCTGCCCTCTCTAACCCAGACACACACACACACACGCCCCTGAGTGATTTTATAAATCCGTACAATACCTCAGCAGCATCTCAGAAATTAAGAAATGCTCTGGTGCCTAAGAAAAGGACCCTGGTTTTCTATGGAGGGGCCCTGCTCCATTCGTTGGGTCTGGGAGGCGCCTTGGGTGTGAGCCACATGCCCCCTCCACCATGGATCAGGTCCATGGTGGGAAATGGGCCTGTGGAGCTCCTGCCTGCCAGCCCCCTGTCCTTTCATCCTGCTGAAATGGAAGGAACTCGGTGCTACACCTTGCAGCTTACAGTTGAAAGGTGTAGAGCAGTTCTGACTAAAAGATGGTGCGCACTGGAGCGGTGCATTGCAAAATATGTTGTATTCCATTATGCCTCTTCCATGAAACTGAGCCTTCTCAAAATGTTCCTCTTACAGGTGGAGGACCAGCCAGGTCGGAATGAAAACACCTGAATTCTGTCTCCCCTAAAAAGTGAGGCCGGTTGGATCTGCTTGGAGGTAAGGGGTTTGAAGATGCAGGTGAGGCCGGCATGCCTCCACTGGATGGAGGGCTGCCACCCTCATGAAATTCCAGAGGAGAAGGCACGGGTGTGCCCAGCCCTGAGGGCACCTGTGAGCTCATCTTCCAACAAATGGGGAAGGGGCTTCAAAAGGAGGATGGGGGCTCCGGTGATTTGTGGGTAGACAGAGACCTTTCTGTGTCCGCTGGCCTTGGGGGGCTCAGGGAGGGAAAGGGCCTTTTAGAATGGGCTGTACCACCATGCTCGTAACTACTTTGCATTCTGATCTTAGTTTAATTATATTTTCAGTTTTTGTATGATGTAAATTGCTTAGCTGTATCTTTTAAAACTTGGTAAGCTGCCTTGAGTCCTGGACTGGGAAAATGGTGGGATAGGAATGTATAGTACTACTACTAGTAGTAGAAGTAGTAGCAGCAAATTAATAATGGTAATAATAATAATAATAATAGAAGTTGGGAGTTCCAGTGAGAAGCAGAGTTCTGCCCTCCTGTCACTGAGGGGGCAGCACGGGGAAAGGACCTTGAAAGAACCCTCGAGAGTCTAGCCTTCCTCCCACCCACCCCCCTCGGCGGCCCCCTTCGAGTCCTTCCGGCTGACATGAGCAGCACTTTCAGATGGACAGCTCCAAGCCCTAACAACCGAGAGATGCTGGACAGCCCCAGGAGTTCTCAGTTTTCCCTGTGCTCAGCTGGGGGTGGGATCCCGAACCAGAAGGTGCATGGCCCCCAGACACTGAAAGGAGGGAACAGCTGCAGAATCCTGCCCAGGACTTTGCTTGGTCCAATCCTTGGTCCAGTCTTATCTGCTCCAACACCCCAATGCCAGTCACTACAAGGCCGTGTCTAAACTACAGGCTTGTCGTTTCTGACTTATGGTGAGCCTAAGATGAATCTATCACGGGGGTTTCTGGGCAAGTTTTGTTCAAAAGGGGTTTGCCTCTGAGGCTGAGAGAGTGTGACTTGCCCAAGATCACCCAGTGGGTCTCCATAGCTGAGCAGAGATTTGATCCCAGGACTGCAGAGTCACAGTCCAATGCTCTAACCACTACCCACTACCATCCCCCAAAGCAGTATCATGGTGAAATGGCAGCAGACCACCCTTGCTGCCTTGTGGAGGAGGCTGAGGCACTGGCCTCCCGCTCCCTTCTCCAAGTGGCTTTTTCTGGGGGGAGGGAACGCTGAAGCACCGTGTTCCTGCCCCTTTCCCCACCCCAAGCAGGAAAGAGGAGGGCAGGGGCTCCAAAGAGCCTTCGGTGTGGGGGGGGCACCTGCCTGCCTTGGCCTGAATGGCAAAATGCAGAGCTTTCATGACATGGTTTTCCAAATTTCAAGTCCCTTGTCCCACTGGAGGGGCTCTTCCCTCTAATGTTTTCTATGCCTAGAATTTCACCTGGGCCGCCCACCCTCCCTGTTTCCTTAACACCACAACTGTGGTAGGTGATTGTTGTTACTTTGGAGTGCACAGTGCATGCTCCCTACGTTCAGGGGAGCCTCTTTTCCTGGCTTCGTCCCCCCTCCCCATGGTGCTTGCCAGTGTCCCTGCAGTATGCACTCAGGAAGCGGGGTGTGGGTTGTGGCCTTCCTTGTAGGACCCCTAAACGTTGGTGGGGGTGGGGAGGGGAGGTGAATGCTGTTCTCTTGCCACCCTTATTAATTAATATCTCCCTAGCCAAAACCTGATCCAGAACTGAATGACTAAAAAACCAACAAAAGAACACACCCTCCCCTGAAAGGAAATTAAGAAATCTATTTTCAAAAAAGGAAAAATAAAACATTTTTAAGCTTACAGCAGGAGGCAGTTTTGTGAGCCAGCTCCTTGTGCTGCGTAGCGCAAAACAGAAATGGCATTTTCCTGCTTCCCAGATGTCCCCACGTGCAATAAGTGGCATCCAGGCAGGGTTCATGCAAACCAAGGGATGCCCTGGCCTTGGCTGAGTTGTGCATGCAGCCCCACTGCCCTCCCTGCGCACCGGAGGGGCGTGTGTGAAAGCAAGAAGCTTAGAGCGAGCAAAGGTTTCAGCAGCATCTCCCACACCGTAGGAGACGTTTCCTGCTGAAACAGAATAACTTTTATTTCAAGTTGGCTTGGCTGTCTTCTTTTCCTTCTTTCTGGCTTGGCTTTGCATTTTACAACCGGGTTTGCCTTCCAAAATCCTACAACTCCAAACCATCGCTGGCTATTTCCCTGTGCTGCTCTGCCCACGTATGCCATACTCAGAGAGAGTGATCATTTTAGTACAGAAATCCAAATTCTGTCTTCTCTCTCTCTCTTTTAAAATAACACAAACAAAAGTCACAAGTAAGGAGTGCGATAAACACATGGCCCAGAGTGAGGTGAGACAGTGCCCGAATTAAACTGGGGCAGACTTGGGAGTGGGGAGGGAGCCATGTGGGTGGGTGTGGGGAGTCAGGGACCGCTTTAGGCATACAATGACAAACGGGGACAAGAACACTCAGAAAACAGCGGGAGGGACCGGGGAATAGATAGTCTCTTTTAAAGGCCAGCATCAGTGAGGTGAGGAAAATTTAAACCACATTTCCAAACAGAAGGAAATAAAAGGGTCCAGTTCAAAAACAAAACAGAACGAAAACCAAGAACAGGCAACTCGTTGCAGTTATCTCCAAACTCTTCACAGAACACTACAAAGTATTCAAGCCTTTCCTCGCCCAGCGGGGCTTTGAAACTTTTCGAGGGACACGGGAATGACTGACTGACTGACCGACTCTTGACGGACATGAGGCCATGGTAGGTTACACTGGCAGCTTTGGGATGGGTGTGTGGGAGTTGATGGGATGGCAGAAGAGAGAGGGAGAGAGCCAAGGAGAGCGAGAGAGCAGAAGAGAGAGGAGGAAGGGAGGGAGGGAGGAAGGAAGGAAGAGAGAGAGAGAGAGAAAGAAGGAAAAAAGAAAGAAAGAAAGAAAGAAAGAAAGAAAGAAAGAAAGAAAGAAAGAAAGAAAGAAAGAGGGCATAATTGTTTTTCTTCCTCTTACCGTATCTTTGGATGACCTACGTCTCTTGAAGCTGGAGGCCAGGGTAGAGGTGATGGACCTAAAAGTGGCTTTCTTTTTAGGGTCTGGTTCTGCTCTACCACTTTTTCTATCCTAAAATGAATATGTAT